>BRZM01000001.1:1653212-1886225 GCA_033238685.1 Lates japonicus
CCACTTGTGCCCTGAAAAGAAGTGTCAGGCTGCTGGAAACCTCACCTTCTCCCCCAAGTCAAGCTTTGACATCTCCTGGGATCCTGGGGTTCTACCCCTCTCCATTTCTCTACATGTGTCTCTCTGCATCTCTCTGACGCTCATCTCTCCTCCCCCACTTTCTCTCTTTCAACTCCATTACCCTTACACTTAGTGCTTAAAAAACTATTGCCCAACATCCCAAGCAATTTGAACAAGTTAAAATTGTATTTGTCAAAGTTGTTACAAACAATTGTAATATCTACAACGAATTTCTATAAATAAGCAAAAAATGTGTCTTTTATTAGGACAAATTTTCGATCTATCAAATCATGTTTGCACACACAGAATAACTTGATAACGAGGAATACCCTGATGAAGAAGACTAATAACTGATTAGGTATTTATCTGCGTAAAGAAAGCTCAACAGAGATTCTTGATGGATATATGTTATACATGCTATATAAAAATTCTTGCATAAGTTCCAAAAATCTAAGGTCTGCGTGCAAAGTTGCTTTTCGTTTGAGAATAACAGTTGGATTTTTTCTCAAATTCTTTAATGTGTGGGTCTGTTCATCCTAGTGCAGGTCTTGAACTAACCCTTGACCTTTAACCTAATATGGTATTGATAAAAACTAAACAAAACACCATTTAACTATTCTTCAAGCTTCACCTGATGTGGGCTAAATTTTAAGTTGGAAAAAACATCATTACAATTAACATAGATGTGGTTCATCCTTTAGGGGAAATGTATTTTTTCAGATGCCTGTTGGATTATGAGATATTTTGTTACCATTGTTAACATTTTGGTGGGAAAGGAAAGTGGTTAATAAAATGATTAAAAAATATGTGTGATGAATATCCAGAGCAGGTTTCATGGTAACTGACCAGTGGTTGAGACATCAGAAGAAGTCAATGAATGAAGTCTGCTGGGACAGCATCTTCTGTGTTGCAGGTGATGAGCATCCTGGAGTAACCCCAGTGGAGCTCTCGCAGCCAACATGATTTCTCCATTTCACCGCCTCCATAGCGCCTTGGACTCCTCTCCATCCAACACCATTTCAGCCAGCTGCAGCCAGCGTTCAGCTGAGGCCTCCATTAAGACAGTGGACAGCCTTCCATCATCCCAGTCCTACTGCCCCCCAACATACAGCACAACCAGCTACAGCATGGACTCAGCTGTGGCAGCTGCCGGCTACCAGTACAGTCAGTATGGCCAGAGTGAGTCCTGTTAGTTCAGACTAACCAACAACAGCAACATTTGATACAAAAGATGTCTGTTTTACGACTCTCTGTCACAAGCTGATTTAGCACAGATCTATCACCTAATAAATGGCCCTGAGTCATTTATCATGTATTAAGCTTTGTTAACTGAATTCATTTTTTTAAACCACAGAGAGACAATGGGTTGTTGTTTATCCTGAATCACATATGCACTGTTTGACAAAAATAACAAATACCAAACTGACACTGTGTTCTCATGTGCGTCTTGTCCCAGATACTTGTGATGTATCACAGTTCAGGTGTCAGTATACGACCAAAAAGTTTACAGTGCTTCAACTTTTCTGCAGTGCAATGGAACATCATTCAGCAAGGCACTGTGCAAGCATATATTCCTGGTGGATTACTTTGTAACATGAACAGTTGATGCCGTGATAACTTTCCAGAGTTGTAAAATCCTGTCTGTGATTATTACAAACCACTGTGCCATTCTTTAAGTGGAATTTCAGAATCATATTTCATTGTCTCACCAGTACATGAAACAACACGCCCCCATCAATGCAGCCCCATGCTTTGTTTCACCACAAATGTCTGTGTGAATACAACCTACAGTTTGATGGGTTGTGCATTAATGCCTCTTCTTCCACATAAACCAGTTAAATCTAAAAATACAAAACAATGAATAAATTAACAAAAAAAGTATGACAATTAATTAATTAATTAATTAACAAAAATTAATGACAACAAAGTGCACAGAGGAGCTCTGAGTGAGTCAGATGGGGTACATGTGTGAATTTGCACGTCTGCACACACAGTTTCCTGATTGAAAAAACACAGTCTCAAATATTTACCTGACTTTCAAATCAGATCAGATTATCAAGTGGAAAATATCTAATATATTTATAGCCAGTCACAGTCTGGAGAGACCATGCACCGATCAGAGAAAAAAACAACAGCACAGTAGCTGTCAGAGTACAGACAGTAGAATCAAATACTTGATGAGGTCGACATCACTGTACAATCTCAAGCCATTCTCCAGAGTAGGACATTTTTAGCACAATTGTAATCTGGTAAAAACATAACTCCAGTTTATTTAATTTGAATAGGGATTGGTAAGAAAAGATTAGATTATAGTTGTAGTTAAAAACAGAGTCAGAGTCAGTCAGAAACAATCAGTAGGAACACCCCTGTCCACCACTCTAATCTCTACACTCTTACTTTTCTCTAGCCACTAGGGGTGTAACGATACATTGATCTAAATCGATACATCGATTCAGTGATCAACAATCCAATAGCATCAATGCAAAATGAAAACATTGATCAGACATACATAACGTCCTTCATCAAGCAAGTGCGGAGAGATCAGCTGGTTTTGTCGCTACTTTTATTAAGCGCCATAACAGTCTAATGTGGGCCGTAGCCAACACCGACAAAAATAACAGGCAAAAAACAAAACCCCCGAACTCTTTCTCTGTGCTCGCCACTAGCTACATCGACTGACTTTCATCTCCTTTTTCTGTGGAAAGACCATCTCCATACCCGGCTCCCAGCCTGACATGACTCAGACTTCACCGCAGCTGGCAACATGTTCATTACTCCTGGAATAATAGCGTTTCTTCACTAACCCAGCACTAACATAACGTATAACATCACAGTCCGTCACAACATAATCATTTGTAAGATGCGCCTTTTCGCTGGCTCCTGAATCAAATCAAATCAAAATCATATTGTAGCAGACCACGAATTGTTGTCCATTGAACCAATATAATATCGAATTGTGATGAAACTTGTGATTTACACCCCTACTAGCCACATAACAAATGTAGTGGCACTGCTCTTAAATTAAATGCTGCGGATTCATTACATATAAATAAATGTAATTGTAAGAGAAAAGAGCCTACTGGCTGCCAGATAAGACTATCAACAATCAAACTCTCACTTTCTACAAAATCTGATCATGGTAACTACAGTTTAGTTATGATTAAGGGAAAGGTCACAGTTACAGTTAATAAAATGACAAATGTTAATTGCAGGTCTATGATAGGATATGAACTCCACTCTGCTGAATGGAAGTCAGATATGCTACAGGCCAATCCAACAACCCAGCCCCCCCACACCTCCAATACATTGTATCCTGTCTTGCACTAAATGCACAGGATGTAAATCATGACTTGGAGAATCATCCAATATGAACATCATTCCTGAGATGATTCAGGTTTATTACAACTCTGGTTTTGAATTTTGTCCATCACTGTTTGATAACATTGCTTTCACCAAACTCACTACTCTTAAGCTGTATCGGCTCACTGTCTGATGACTAATATGATAATAGAACTCTGGTTATATACTAAAAACATTCCTATAAGAAAATATCTCTGATGCTACAAATGATCCTCTGTGATGTGAAGTTTGTGGTTTGGCTGTGGCCCTCCACCCCCACCTCTCCTTCCTGCAGACAGATTTAACAGTTTACTTGAGACATTTGACTCTTCTCTTGTTCTAATTCAGGAAGCTCCTGACAGATTAAAGTACATACTGTCAAAATAGCTGAGGCATGAGTGTGTGTGCATCTGTGTTTGTACATGCGTGCATACGTTTTAGTGTGTGTTATCAGATGAGCTCTATCTTGGAGGCAGAGGACTCTCAGTGTGACTGCTCAACAGGGATTTAAGGTATAAACCTGGCTGACAGGAAAAACAGCTTCCTTTAGAGGGCCCTGCTAAACCCTTGTGAAACACAAACACACACACACACACACACACACACACTGCTCCCCCACTAGCTGTCGGGGTGACTGGCAGTTTGGCAGACAGACCTGCCCACCCATAGGTGCTCTTCTTTCTCTCATTCCTCAGCACAGAGTGACAGCTTCCTTTCTGTGCACACTAGCATCCTAACTGACATGCTTTACTTATCGCCCCCAATAGCCTAAACACACACACACACACACACCATGTCACATCACATCTGCTGTCAGCCCTCCTCTCTCCTGCCCTATAAAAGAGAAGTTATCACCAGCTAAACCAGGGAGGGGCAACATCCACTACTTCGAGAGAAAAACATGCTGAGCATTAATGCCAGCTTTCCAAGAACCACAGTTATTCTAGTGACTACCTGCCTCTCTGTCTTTCTGTCTGTGGAGGCAAATCTGTTGGCTGCTTTTGTCTGTCTGTCAACCATAGTGTCCTCTCGTCAGTCAGTGTGACTGAACATACAACAAACAATTCTGCAACAATACAATACATGTTAAAGGATGGTAATATTTCTTCTTGCCATCAAATCCCATATGTGGAGCCAAACCAACAAAGAACGTAACCTACTAACAAATGCTGTGTGTGTATCAAAGCCTGATCTTATTCCTCTTTGTCACTGACCTACACACAATGTACTTTATTTTGACTCAGTCCCACAAACACTGTCCTGCTGCCCCAAATACTCACTAGAACACTAAACTTGGTCTTCTGGAAATTATACTTATGTACTTCTTTTTTACTTCATTTTCCCCATTACTGGAGTGGATAGTTACCACACAAAGTGCCACACTTTGAAGCTGTAGCCTGGGGTTCAAATGTGAATCATGTCTGTAGTTAAGTTTAGTCTGATTAAGGAAAGAGAAATATGGTGGATTTGGTTATAGAGAGAGCAAACCTGTCCTGTCCTGTGCTTCAAGCCACGGCTGATTTTTCAGTATTTAACCACTACTGTCCTGAGCAATAAGCAAGAGCTTTGAATTGCCTTAACAGAACCATATAAACATTAATCATCTGTTGCTATAAGCTAATGTCGAGGCAAAAACAAATGACATTATAATATAATAAACATTTTGTTGAGTATGAACATTTTGAGTCTTTGCAATAATGTAAACTGTCCTCTAATGTTTGAATCCTGAGGATTTCCAAATAATTGCTGGGGCATGGTCAGTACAAACAAAAATACATTCAGGGGGGTGGAATTACCTACTGACATGGTAAATTCTGTGTGATATCCGTTTCCACCAGACTGATTCCAACAACAGAGACATGTTATACTCACCACTCTGCAGCTCTGAGTTTCTCTTTTTTAAGTAAAAACACTAAACATGGAAACAAAATAGAAGTTTCAATATTTTGTATCTACATTATTTTGGTTTGACCAGAGTTACTAAAAAACCCTTTAAGGTGAAGAGTGTTGAATCTTCAGATCATGTTTAACTCTAGTTCCTGTCTCCCTCTGTCCTCTCCAGCTGCTGTGGATTACCTGGCGAAGAACGTCAGTCTGTCCAGTCAGCGCAGGATGAAGCTGGCAGACCACTCGGCTGTATTGGGACTGCTGCAGGTCGAGACTGGCCAGGCCTACTAGTACTCACCCAAGATATTTAAACAACATGACACCTGGTCACCAGCACAACCCGCACCTCCTGCTACCATCCATACAAATCTCCCAGTAGGCGTGTATGTGTGTGTGTGTGTGTGTGTGTATGTTATAGACTGACTATACATGGGGCTGATATTTAGCTTTTTTATACTTTATATTTCTGTTTCCTCTGGGTTTAAGGATTGAATGATGCAGCTTTAAACATTCCCCATGGGACCAACCAAATCCACAACAAGGATTTCCACTGTTAGGAGTTGTGTTTTTTATTTGTTGCTCATCTGTTGCACCAGATTTTGTACACAGCATCAGTTTATTCAAGTTTATTGGATAACTTTAAACAATTACTCTGTGGCCATTCAGCCAATCAGTTTAGACAGACTTGATATGTAAAATATATGTCAGAAACGTGTTTATTATGAAGTGATATATGCCATATCCTCACTACAGTAGCATGCTTTTACCATGTAAGGATGACACACAAGTGATTTCAGGTTTTCAAAATGTGTCTGCTCACACTGAAACACTTTAACAGAAAAACAGCAAAATCTCAGACAAAATGACAAAATTCTGCATTATAGTCATCCTGTGATGGTGCATTCAGGCTGAACGCCAAGCAAATTTTAGGTAAAATTTTAAAGTTTTAACATTTCTAACTCACATGGATGCATTTTTGCACTGAGAGTGAATTCACACCTGTTTGTGTCCATTGTGTCATTGAACTGACATATTCAAAATTCCCTTCACATTCAGTCTTAGAGAAACACAGCTACTTTACTAAGTCACCTCCTGGTCTCCATGATCACTTGAGAGAGTTTCATTCATTGACATATTTTTCCAGTTGTGTTGTCAGACAACTGCACATGTGATTTGATAATGGCTCATGAATGCTACCTCAGATTCAGGTGTGTATTTCTGACCAAGCACAGCATCATGATTGGGTGGGGAGAATTTAAACCACTGGAGGTAAGCAAAATGTCCAGCTACTGTCTTGCAAACTAAGAGAGAGCTTGAGTTTTAGTGTTCTGAGTTTTTTTTCCTTCACCTTGACAAGAATAAAATGCTGCGGCCTAAATACTATTATTTTTTGAGCCAAACTGGTCAACTTTATAGACACTGAATATCAGCACAAAATATTGGCAGCTTAAAAAGAAAAAAAGGTGTCTTCAGGAATCCATGTGTGCATGTGTGTGTAAGTATGTGAAGGAGATAAACACCTCTGAAGCAGACTGATATGGACTAATTCAGCCATTCCTCAAGAGATGTCTTTGTTCTGACACTACAGTCCTTCTTATCAACAAGACCTCCCAAAGAGCTTGGGCGATAGCTGGAGGTCAGATGTACTCCTGACTGAGCAGCTGACATTCAGTGTGATGATCACTGTCAGCTTGGTTGGAGTCAGACATTTTTCCAGGCAGCTTGGTACCAATCATTACAGTCCTTTTATTAATTTAATTTCTTTTGATTGTAGTTAATTTAATGTCTATTCCTTGCATATATCATTAAAAAACAACCACTGGGTAACACTATTACAAGCCAACATCAGCTATCCACAATTGCCCTTTAGATAAGAAATGGGTTTTGATAAGTCATATCTGCAATTAGTTAACAATTGTCTTTAGTTTACAAGTGTATCCCCTACAGTTACTTTCATAAGTAACTCTTTCATACATCAGAAATATAATGCTGTGTGGATTATTTCTCTCTTTAACATATCAGACAGAATGTTCATATTGAGCATATCTGCAAAATGTTTACTATCAGTGCTTTCATGCCATAATCTGCCCATGACAACTAAAGTATGGTGTTGATGGTAACCAACATAAAAGTTTGCTTTAGTGCTTATGTCTGAAATCCAAAAATTTCCAAAAAATGATGTGTTGAAATTGGGGGTTAAATAAAATCAGTAAATGAAGATACCATAAACTCTCAAATAATGGGCTTTACTTACCTCATCTACAGAGGGAACCAGGCCTTCATTTGAAACAGGCTAAGGACAGGCTGTCATTACTATTTTCCCAGTATGAATATTTTATCATATTTTAGTAAAAGAAGGCTCAATTTTCTGATCCGCTCCTGTCTTAATTTGCTGTTGATGCAAACGCCATGGTTTCTCCATGTTTATCTGTTGTCTTGATAAATTCAGTATAAAGTGCTTCCACCACACTCACTGCTGTTTAGCTATATCAGTGAAACTCAACACTTCCTGCAAAGATATTTCAAAGTAAAACCTTTCAGCAGAGAGCATAACCCTCCACTTTTTAATGTGAAATATCTTCAGGAAGTGTTGTGTGTAATTAGCAACAGCTTAACAGTGATGACAAAAAAAAATGGCAAAGTAGAAATGGAAATAATTAGTGAGTTAAAACAGTAATTAACTTAAAAAAGCTCAGTGTTTTTTACCTGGCTATTGTTTGAGAATCTATGGTATACAGGGGTATATAGAATTTATGTATCAGACAGTCAAGATGATTCATAATGGTGGATCCAAACAATTTACCACTAAGAATGTATTTAGAGATAAATTAGCATGACATGTCATTAAAGGAATTACAGGTTTATGTAATGTCAGCCTCAAAAATGATAAAGCCGTTTCCCATTCTAGTACAATCTACAAACTGCACCAGTTCTATTCAGGATTCCAACAAGGATTTGTGGAGCAGTCAGAAAGGGAGGTTAGTCAGAGATTTGACCTTCCTCACTCTAATCACCTGCACTAACCAAAGGGAAAGCTCCTTGCCATTCTAGTCCTCCATGCTCTCATCAGGAACTACTGCAATGCTCAGGAGAGGAACAAAATGCTGCAAAGATGCCACCATACTGAGCTTAGTGCTCTTTTCTTCAGTGAAAACCACTTCAAGGTTAATGGGCTGGAGGATAAACGGAGATCAAACAGAGGATCATTCCCCCATCACATCATTCCACACATAAAAATACACGAACAGTCCAATATACTTCTGCATTGTTAAAGTTCTATTTCTTTCTTTCTCACTTTGTTGTATTTAAGGCCATTCCAGGCAGATGCTCAGTGTTAAATCCTGGGCTTGCGTGAAGATGATGCTATGTAATTTCCATTCCCATAGGATACTGGTGTCCATGTAAACCTATGGTGAGGGCAGTCATTACTGTCTCATGGATTAGAACATTATCCCTCTGCATCTCCACAAGAGCCATGGAAACTCTTTGGACGCTGGCTGTGTTAACCTTCTACCTTGTGTATATATATTTTTTCACTGACAGCAAACCAAGGAGAACATTAAGGATCAAATGTACAGATATGCTCATTCACCCCCACCCTTCCTGTTTACCTCTTGGTCCTTGCTCTGCTTGTTTTGTTCTGCTTTCTGTTTGGCATGTGTGTAGTATAATTTATTCTTCCTGTATGAAGTATTAGACTAGTGAGAAATTTGTATTGGCATTTACTCCCTTCAGCCTCTTGGTGTGTCATCTGTAACACTGGCGTAACTGTCTGTTCATTAAAGCTCTACAACTGGACCAAGACCACAGGTCTTTGCTGCCTTCCTGCCCTTCACTAACACTGAGGATAGTTGTAGGAGTAATACATGTATCCACATGTATCCATGTATATTACTATATTCAGCACCAGAGTTTTGGAGAGATGAACAGAGGATGAATGATAAGGTCATCATTAGGTCTGCCACCATTTTACAAAGCATGGTGTTTTATCATTTTCTAGTATGGAAATCAACATGCAGATACCGGAAAGATGCTTTTAAACAAGTATTGATAATACATTCAAAACATGTACATATATGTACATTCAAATCAACCAAACAACAAAGCAAATACAAAAAAGAATACACTAATAACAACAACAACAACAACAACAACAACAATAATAATAATAATAATAATACCACTAAATGCAAGCCAATAATCATTGTTACAAGTGATTATGCAGGGCACACATATTATCGTACAGGGGCATGTGCAGTTCTGTTGGAACAGAAAATAAATAAATTTTTAAAAATAAATTTTATGTAATATTTAATGTTATCTGTTCCTTTATTCTTTTATTTCCCATTGAACTCATTCTCAAATTGTTTGTATGCCTATTTGGATGCATTTTAAATCTCATTGGGCTAAAAACCAAAAAAAAAAAAAGTTGTCATTAGGTATAATGGACCACTGCATTGGTGGGCCAGTGGCAAAAAAGATTTTACTGCCCCTATCACTTTATTTTCCAGCCCTCTCTGTGTGGCTGTCATCTGCAGTGCCTATGATAGCATGCTGCGTGCCTGTTCCATGACTGAGCTCACTGGCTAGTCCTTGTTGTTACCAAAGGTGTTATATAATAATAATAATAATAATACATTTTATTTATAAGCACCTTTCTGGTCACTCAAGGGCATAATAATATAATATAATATAATATAATATAATATAATATAATATAATATAATATATTATAATATAATATAATATATTATAATATAATATAATATAATATAATATAATATAATATAATATAATATAATATAATATAATAATAGTTATTATTTATTTTTTTAATGACAATTTCAAAGTAGTGAATTTCAGTCATGTGTGTCCAGACACACACAGGCTTCAAAAAAAAAAAAAAAAAAGTAATATATAAAAACATCACAATAAATAAATAAATAAATAAAATAAAATAAAACCATCTTGTCATAGTATGGTTATTTCAGTGTGATGATGGACCTTTTTTTTCCCACACTTCTCTATTGTGTAATATGTTAATTATGAACATAAAGTCATCATCTTTTATGCTTTTGTTGCAACTAAAAAGCCAACAACATAGCAACATAGATTATCTTTAATATTCAGAGGTTCATGTAATGTGCTTTGAACAGAACTAGAGTAAATTCTTTTTTTAATGGAGTAAAATAATCTGTAAGAGGGAACCTAAAGGCATTTAACCAAGGAAATAATGTTGATTGTTTTAGTTAAAATAGAAGAGATTCAAGTATGCAATTTTATATGTGGTCAGCACAAATGTTATCATTCTGACTGAGAACAGAAAGTGCCACGAAGAATGCAGTGATTAAAGGACATGTCTGTAGAAGTTCAACTACCCCCACCCAGCAGGCCCAGGGGTATTGTGCACTGGGAGAACTGCTTTGTCAAACACTCAACACTGACACAATGAAAGCACTTACAAAGCCTAACATCTCCCTAAATCCCATAATTATTCCAGGATACATTATGTACCTGGGCTCCAGCTGTCTGATCACCACAGTGAGGGGATTGCACCCTCTACAATCAGCTTACAGGAGACAGATTGTTATGATTGGCTAATAATATCAGCTTGTAAGTACTGTGCTTAAGCAGTGTGAAGCAGACAGAAGAATAAATGTGAAATAAATTGCTAGATCCCTCTCTCCCTCCTCCTCAGCTGCTGTTGTTGGTTTCACCCCTATCTGTGTGATGACCCTGTCCAGACTGTACCCCTGTATTTAAAAATATACCATGCAAAATTGTTTCATTATATAGCCAGAATATTTCCACAAACACTTTCCTTCATCATGAGACAAGGCACAACCTTGTATAACGAGCCACACACGTAGGTAGTAGTGTAGAGAGACTTACAGTGCATCTGCAGGTACACATCACATCAAAGCAAAGGCAGTAAAAGCAGAAAAAGTATGTTAATACTGTTATGTGTAGGTCCACTGAAACAGGTGGAGGTTCAAGAATTGCCTTTTAGAGCAGTATTATAATACGGTTGCACATTAAAAAGAAAGCCACAACTGTGGAGAAACAGAGAGATAGAAAACAGTCTCAACAGTGAAAGACGCTATCACCAGAGAAATATAAATACACACACACATGCCACATGTTAATATTAATAATATATATATATGGCTGTTCAGTGTAAATTAAAAGTGCAAATTATGGAACCTCCCACCTCCAAAATAGCACAAATCAGGCACCACCCTGTGTGTAAGGTTTGGTACAAAGCCCTCAACTGTACAACAATAAACTCATATAAATACTTGAAATCAGTACTTTAAGAATGATAAACTAAACTTCAGATCCCCTCACATACATGAACACACAGCCACTGTATCAGTTCTCCCTGAAAACACATAATAAAGACACCTTTATCCAGATACTGTCCCTATCACTTATAAATACAGATCTGGAAAACTGCAGCCCCAGCCACAAGGTAGATTAAAGCAGTTACTCCCCACTTTAGTGTTACAGCATGATCAGACAGGTTAGATTTCGAGAGTAGAGTACATGCATCCTAAGTGCTGTAGAGGAGACAAAACTTTAAGCGCAAGTAAAGACTCAAATCCAACCTAAAACAGTGACTGACGAAAAGAACAGAATGAACATTTCTGCACAAGCGAAACACTTCACAAATTAGGATTTTAGATCATAGAACAAACTGGAATAAATCAACCATCCTTCCACTCTACAAAGGCACTCTGAATTCTCCCAGAACAAGACTGACTTCTCCACTGTGTGCTGCCCTCAATCCAGTAATTCAGAATCCAACAACAAATATATCTTTATTATTTACGAGAGTATTTGTGAAATGTACACATGGGAGATAGGTACAGGTATGATAGACACATTCTGACAATTCATGATGAGTTACGTTTTTGTTTTTCTCTCTCTTTTTTTTAAATAGTTAGCTGGTCCCCATTTAATACATTCTTGCTGTCCCTGTCAAACTAAGCCTGGCATGCCCAAAACCACTTTTACACATGACAGGGAGACAAAGCAACTTTTAACAAGCAGTGTCAAGGAAATTAGGGAAGGATAAAAATAATGTTTTATACATTGGACAACATTACATAAAAGTTGTACAAAATGTACTTTGACAAATTATTCCTGCAAATGATGGAGAACATAACTCCACAGAAAAAGCTCCTGGGGAGAAACAATACCGGGGTCTAAACCCAGAACCCTCCATACTATAGCACACACACACAACCACCAGCAGAGGCACCAAAGAAATATCTGCAGAAGGCAGAGGAGTGAGAGAGAGAGAAAAGTTAAGGAAAGACAAAATCAGTGGACATGTAGGGTACACAGTCAGATGCTAGCATGAAAACAGAATAAAAACATGCTCTGTTAAATTTGGGTGAACATCAACTTACAAAAGTGAAATATGATTCAAAAAGGCGCTGCTGAAAATGATCGCAAGATACATTGTGACCTGGAAGAGATGGACTTATCCAGGTGCAGAGACTTCTGTTCAAATACAAAACACAACACCTCTGAGAAGGCTTTTTCTTTTTACCAGGCCAGAAATGAAAATGTTTTCCAGTGCATTGAGAACATTCAATAGACATGTGAAATCTTTTGTTTTAAGCATTTGGCCCATCTTGTTCTGGACATCATGGCAGCTAATATGGAATTGCTGGTGGGAATACCCAGAAAGGATACCTTCAAGTAAACTCTGGACTCCACTCCATGAAGCCCAAAACACTGGCAGAAACAATGAGTCCAAACTGATTTCTTCATGCTTCTAATAATGGAGTCGCCACAACTAAATGTGGGATAAAGGAGGGGCCAGGCTAAAGAGATGGAGGATTGGGGACTGATACCTCAGAATGGAGAAGCAAACCAGAAAGGGCCCCGTGGTACTTAGTCATGTCATGGTATGTTATCTGACGTCATAGAGGATGGAGATTGGCACGACTGACCGGAAAGGGAAGGTGCTCCATATTCAAAATTATCAAATTTCAGCCATTGAATTAATCGGAGGTTGAGAGAGAGAGGCAGACCTTGCAATTTTTCTTGCTGTACAACGGCCGCCGTGGGACAGTTGACTCTAACTCACACCTGCGCTGGTTCAGCGTTCAATGGAAACCAGGACATCGAGGAGTTCATATCTTGGCGTGTCTGGTGTTAGTCTGAAATCTCGTCTCACCTCAACTAGTTGAGCAAAGTCCTCATAGTCAGGTGAACAGGTAAGTGGAGGCATGTTTGTCAGGATGTGCAATCTGTACCTATTGTAGCCACTGGTGAACAGGAGAGGTGTTTTTCAGAGATGCTGCTCCGGCCTGATAAATGCAATCCATCCAAACAAGAAAGAGAGGATAAAATAAATGAATAGGGGAAACATTAGAAAATCCAAATAATTGAACATGTGAAATATGAGTCATGAGTAATTGTTGATTGTTGGTTGATAAAACAAACCCTGAGTATCCAGAAAAAACAGTGCACATCACAGGCTCACTGAATTCAGCTGAACTGAACTTTCAAATCCAAGCAGCAACATACACAATTTGCTAGCACAATCATATGATTATGCGTGCATGGTACAAATAAATAAATAATCTGGTGTGTAGTACCTGACAATTCCCTTAATATCACATGGAGGGAAGTTCAGCTCTTGAAACCATTCTCAAATCACACACTCAACTTCCCATGAATCACTGGCAACTAAAAGCTCTCATGTTTGGGTCCAAATGGTTGTTTAAGACCTCCGGTGCTGCTCTGCTGTCCCAGCACACAGTCATCTCCCAAAAATGATCAGAATCGAGGCTTCAGGTTTCACACAGACATGAGTCAGGGCTGAAGGGAAACTGGCAGCAGGCTGGACTGGAGAGTCAAGGCCACCATAAGGAGGGACATGCCACTTTCCCAGGCTTTTGACAAGCCCAACAGCTGAGACACCCCCACCCCCAGCTCCCATGCACTGCTCCCACGCACAGATGTAGGCATGTATGTACTGACTGTGTGAGTGTGAGTTTCAGTGTGTGTGTGTATGTGTGTGTGCTCGTGTGTTGATGTGTTGATGCTTGTGATGTGACATCTCAGAGAGAGTTGTGTAATGAGAAAGTGAGGGAGTGAACTGAGAGATGATGATGTTTTTCTTCCCATCAGCAGCAGGATGATGAGAGTGGAACAGCAGCTGTGCTCTCTCTCTCTCTATCCCTCCACATCTCTCGTTTTCACAGTGTTTGAAAAAAAAAAATCACAACTAAGTCTTTCTCAATTGTAATGTTCTTTATTGTTGTGAGCTTACAATTTTGCCAAATCACTAATAGATAACAACACAGTATGTATAGGATGAATCTGGTGTGATTCTTTATGTTCCTACTCTCAACAAATGAAAAGACCAAAAGCAACAATGTGTTAAGTCTTTCAGTACTTTCTGACTACCCTACTCTGTTTATGATTCTCAGACCTAACCCCACTGGTTCCTACTGAAGATGTAAATAAAAGCAGGTCCAAAATCTATATCCATTTTTTAAAAAGGAAGAAATTTCCCAAAACTGCTTTTTACTGTACATATGTTTTGAACAAACATCACTCAAAGAAGACCTGGGGCCTGAAGACAAACAAGGTGAGTATGTGTTTCAGCTGCTGTCCCCCAGTATGTTCAAAAAACAAAACAAACAAACAAATAAACAAACAAGCGAACAAAAACAATTTAATTGACAATTCATAACCTGTTAATACATCAGGTACAGATGTTTCTTTGTATTATACTAAAACCCATGCATAAACAAACAATTACAGCATATCCATTTATGTGTTTATTAATGCATTATTTTGCATTATACTTTATTATTTATATGGTTGAAGTATGTTGCTGGATGAGTTGATGATATGGAAAGTGGATTGGATGGCCCAAATTGATTTCAGTGAAGTTTTAATTTTTGTGTAATTCTGTTCACACAGTCACATTATGGGGACTTGTCTTCCTTATGGGGACAAATAGCAAGTCCCCATAACGTAAATCATTAAATTTTAAGGTGAAGACATGTTTTTAAGGTTAGGGTAAGAAGGCCAAACACACACGATGGATATATTATAGGGGACTCCCAAACTCCCCCAAAATTAAAAGGTTAATAGGCCTAACCACCGATTCATTATTCAGTTCTATTCTATTTTATTTATACAAGACCAACACAATAGGTAAAAGAATATTGTTGTGAGATGACACCGTACAGAATCATTTAGATAAGAACATTTTTAGGAGAGTATTTACATACCGACACAAAATGTTGCAACTATATTTTCTGCCCCATCGCATATTGATGATCAGCGTTTTCAAACTTCTCTCAGGAGACCACATCAGGACAATAAAATGAATGGCACAAGGACAGGCTGCTGGATTAGAAGGTATATAAAGAATGGTGTGCCTTCTTGGTCAGGTCTCCCTCGAAAAAGAGGGACTTCCTGGTTAAATAAAGGTTAAATAATAACCTTTTAATGATTTTTCTCATCAGTCAGTTATCAAAGGTGCCCTTTAACTCTGTGAACAGATCTCAGTGTAGCAATGATCATGTTACAGTTGTTACTGGTTTCATTTGACAGTCTAGGAGGAATTGGGCACCTTTGACCCCCTTTGTGTGCCTGTTTATGGGTGCAGACACATTCTACTGCAGATGCAAGGAATGTATTTATCGGGCCTCTTTGTCTCTCCTCTTTGCATTAGAAGGCTATGTTCTATATTCTGCTTTATTTAGTAAGGTCATTAAACTTAGTAAAAAAATCAGTCAGGTAGACTCCCTGCACATGGCACCTGAGTCACAGTGAGCCAATCACTTGTCAGCTGTCAAAGTTTTAAACTTTTTTCTCTCTCTGCTGTCATTCAGCTATCATTTTAGCACCGTTCAATCGTGCGACCCACCTCCACCTTTTTAACACCTCAACTGTGGATGCCTGGCCATCTCCTATCTACCACTGAACAGAAAGTTTTCCCCTGAATTAAGATGTCCCAACCTCGGGCTCCATCCCTCATCACCACCACAAGTATCTCGGCACGGGAAAGTTTCCTGCTTGTTGGAAGCACCAGATACATTTGACTTCTTCACATGGTGATCTACTTCCTACCAGGGTCTAAGCACCAAAGTCTAAATTTCATTCTGCCACAGATTTTCTCATTATTTTTTGTTTGCAGCTGTTGAGCAATGTGCTTGGACAGAAAAAAATATTAGTAATGGACACAATATCTGATTACTGTAATGACAAATAGAATGACATAAGTTGTGGTTTCTGTTCATTAAGCTTAAGTTTGAAATCAGCCATCAGTCAAGTGTGAAATCACTACAGACTGCAACTTACGTCTGTTTCAGACAGTGTCTTGTCTTTTATTTGTTTTATCACTTCAGTAACACTGGAGGGCAGCAAAGAGTGTGCACAGGATAATGTCAGGATGAGGATGTTGGTGCAGTTGGAAGATGAATGTTCAATTACCACAGGGACATGGTCACACAATGGTTTTATTGAATTCATATTTTACAGTTGCATCTGAGTGAGTCAGTCAGTGGCTGTAGCTGATGGTTGAATTTGCTGTGCATTCACATGGAAACAGTGACAAAATGAATTATCTTCATATTCCACACAGTGCACAGTTTAGAGAGTGCTACGCTACCCTACTGGTGGCGAGACAGGTTGTTGTCTGTAAGTGTTGGCCCTGTGATGGACTGGTGATCTGTACAGGGTGTACCCCGCCTCTCACCCAATGACAGCTGGGATAGGCTCCAGCACTCCCATGACCCTTAAAGGATAAGTGGTATAGATAATGGATGAATGAATGAACGGTGGTGAGACAGCTCCAGTAAGGGCTTGGAAACAGAAAAACTACTCAGTATTAAACCTTTACTAACATTTATTTTTCTTTTAGTAAAGTGCATCTTGAAGTGGCTTTCTAGATGTTTGTTTGTGTCATGATCAGCTCTCTGTGCTCCTGTCAGCCCAGTGTCTCCAGTCTATGACCTCCTTCATCCCCTTCAGACCTGCCATTCTCCATCCATCCACAAGATGTCCCCAGACTTCTTCCCAGTTCTATCCACTCACCTGTCTACACTCCTCGGTCACCTGTGCTTCCCTGCCCACACACACCTGAACCCACTTGGCCACAGCTAGAATCTGTAACCCTTTTGTTGATTACTAAATGAATGACACACACAGACATGCCATGGGAGATGAAAAGAGTAATTGAAATCCTACATGAATGCGCGTTCATTTGTGTACTTTTAGTATACATGCATGTGGTAGTGATACATAAAATCTCCCTCCCTCACTGCACGTGTGCAAAGAATGTTTGGATTTTTCCAATACAACACTCAGAAAGCATGAAGCACTGAATATTTAATATTACAAGGGTTTTTATTTATTGATTAAACTATTGGATTCCATATTAAATCTATTTCACAAGACTTTCAATACAACATGACTGCATTATGATAAATACCCTATAGTTACTTCACAACATAATTAAAAATATATTTTACAGACCTCGGTGCCCTTCTACTTTTAAAAAAAAGAAAAAAAAACCCACAATTTTCTCTGAAAGTTGAAACAGACAAATGTAATTGGTATCTACTATTGAATGGATGGGTGCCTTCTCCCAGCTGCGAGTTTCAGTTGGATTAAGATCAGGACTGATGGCAGGCCACTTCAGAACAGTCCAATGTTTTCTTCCCATCCATTCATAGCTGCTTTTAGATGGATGTTTTGGGTCATTATCCTGCTGGATGACCTGCAGCTGAGACAGAGCTCTCTGATGCTGGGCAGTATGTTTCACTCCAGACTGCCTTGATAATCCTCTGATTTCATTTTGCCCTCCACAGATTCAACCCCATAATATGACTGAGGCTCCTCCATGTTTCTCAGTGAGGCTGGTGTTCTTTATTTGACAGTTTTGTTTTTGCTTCTGTGAACATAGAGCTGATGTGATGTACCAAAAAGCTATGATTTTGTTGTTATGCCTTTGTGTTGGCGACAGCCATGGCTGGAGGTGCTATGTTTACAGTTTGCTCGTCCGTCCCATTCCCATGAACGCAATATCTCCAGAACACCCGGAGAGAATTTCTGCAAATTTGGCACAAACGTTCCCTTGGACTCAAGGATGAAGTAATTAGAATTAGTGGTCAAAGGTCAAAGGTCAAGGTCACTGTGACACGGAAGAACATGTCATGGCCACAGTTCAAGAATTTATGCTCTAATTATGACAAAATTTCACACCATGTCTAATGGGATGAAATGGAAAGTAATGACATTTTACATCCAGAAGTTAAAGGCCAACCTCACTGTGACGTTATGTTCTGGATATATAAGTTCAAGTCAACAAGTTTTCTCTCTCTCTGTCAGAGGCCTCGGCCCCTCTCCCTCTGTTTTCACTATTGCTGCTTTTAAAGGTATGAGAGGAGTGCTTGTGATTGGTTATTACCGAAAATGTCCTCACTCCACCTGCTGATTCTGTATTCCTTCAACTAATAATGTATTCGGCCTCTCTTCTCTGTTGTGCCCAGCTGTGGTTTGTACCAGCACCTGTGGTCACCAAAAGTGCTAAATTTGCTGCTGATGCCCATTTGTGCTTGCGACTTGAGATTTAGCTTGCATTTGTGTCTGTGCAGTGCAATGAAATCTTGTTTGATTTAGCAAACAAACTGAATGTGTCTCCTGTTAATTTTTATGAAATCATATTTATTCTTCACCCTGCCATATTTTCTGGTGGTTTTGAAAAGCTACCTGTGATATTTTGGGTATAGCATGTAACCTAAAGTATAGTTTCAAAGTATTGTCTCAAGGTAACAGCAGATTATTTTCTGTCTCACTCTGGCATTTGAATAGAAAATAAATAATAAATGATGAACAAATGTTTGAAATACTTTCACAATAATGATGTTAACAAGTTAAAAGAGATCCTACTGCTTTTCACAACATACTACCAATAAGTAACAGCGACTACATCAAGCAAAAATACTTAAAAATATTTGACTTACACAAAGGACTAATGCCACTTCTTTGCATAGCTATAAAAGCACACTGTTTCCATAAGTATATGTGTATCTGTCTATCTAATCTGTATTAAATCTATTGCATGGATTTAATATCAACTATTAAATAAACAGCAGATTTTGAATAAAGACATATTAGACCAGAGTTCATTACGCATTTGGGGTGCATTCTTCTATAGTATTTCAGAAATTTGCAGCCTTGTTCTGGATGACTGAGTGGATCTTTCTGAGGTTCTGTCGGACTCTAACAAACTCCATCAACTGGGCTTCCTCTCGTACCCTCTCCTCTTGTTCCTTCTCCCTCTGGCAAGAGAAAAAGAGCATTGGCACTGCATATTCACGCAAAGAAGATTACTTCAAGACATGAGGAAAAATGTATGATTATGTGAGACGCATAATGTTCACAAAATTCACTACTTAATTACTCTAGGTGTGAAATACTTACCATGCTCCACCATCAGATGCTATGTGTTGTTACAGTAGTGACTTTTTTTCACTGCATGTGGTTCTTCTCAGTTTGTGACAGCTCAGTACTGTACTGCATGTCAACTATTTTAGATATATTTTCTCAGGTTGCGGTGTACTGTGTGTAAAAGACATGATGATAGTACACACGGACACACTAGTGAGTAAGACCACATGGGCAGTGATGTCACCATCCTACAACAATGAGTTTTTAGTAGTTATGATAAATGAAACCAAAGTGCAAATGCATCTTAAAGATGAAAACATCAACATCAAACTCAGTCCCATCCTACAACAATACAAGGCTAATCAGAGTCAGTGCTCTACACCACCTCTATTCAACAAGTTATTGTCCACAGTAGAAAAAATGTTTGTTTAGTAATAATAAGTGAGTAACACTTCCAAGTGGACTCACTGGAAACTTTTCTGAGGCCAAGTGATGGAATCGCAGGAGGACTGTTAGGGTTTGTGGATCAGCAAACAGTGAACAGTTTTTCTGAGCTTCCCTGACAATCTTCATGTAAACCTGTGCTAAACTAAGCTCAGAGACCTGCCTTGCTCTGAACACAGCTCATACTGCTGATTATGTGTAGAGGGCCAAACTGTAATATGTCAAGTATCATTTTATCTATACTTGCCCAGAAGCCTTGGACCCTTTCAGTTATTTGCATCTATATCTTTCCTTTTTTCTTTAATCTCTTAGGTCCAGTTGATTCTTACAATGGGTGTCTGAATGAAAAGGTTAGATGAAGCATTTTCTGCCATTGCTGAAAATTCTAACCTATTAACAGGATCTTTTACCTCAAGTTGTTTCTGCTGACGTCTCAGGAGCACATCCTCCAGAGGAGTCCTGCTCTGTCCCTCCTCTTCCTGGTCACTCTGCACCCTCTTCCTCCTTTCCAGCACCTGCTGAAGTTCTGATCTGCTGCTCAGTGCCAGACCCCTTAGCCCATAGAGAGGGAAACAGCTGGAGTTAGGCATGGTGGAAAAGTCAAAAGATATGTGGTTTATAGACAGTATGGTGGGGTCTATGTTTGAATTTGAAATGGTTTTTAACTTTAACTTTTTAACAGGTGGCTGGCTAACTGTAACTGTCACTTTGTTCTGACAACACATTTCAGAAAATTACTAGGAGTACTCCCAGTGTCGCTTTTTTTAATTTAATTTAATTTTTTTAACCTGGCTTAGCCTTCTAGACTCTGCTTTCATCTTAGTAACATTATGCACTGCAACATTCATCCATCCTGTAGGCTCACGTTTAATCCTGCCCCTAGCTATCTATTCTGGCTATCTACCTTGCAGACATCTGTTAGCATCCAGCTGTTTACTGTAAACTAACACTGGCAAGCTAACACTAATTAGCTTAGCTGTCAACACTTTCAAACAACTCAGCCAAGAAGATCCCTCCAAGAGTCTGTTAGTTTGCCTCCTGCAGCACAGCCCATCTCTTAAAACTATGTAAGTGTAACTAAACACACAGATAGTCCCTGCAGCCTGCTAGTCCTGCCCCCATAGCTGTGATTGGGCAGGTGATTGTTTATATTGTTCAAAAGTAAATACAATGATATACATATACATATTATACATTATGTCTGTGTTTGATTTGTTTTCATTTAGGCATTTAAAATCTTCCAGACATGGAATATAATCAAATGTGGCCACAAAAATCTGCCATTATTTGTCGGCATGTGTGTGATTATGGAGTCCTGGAGTAAGGTAAATTAAATAAAAACACATGGCTTAAGCCTCATTAGGTTAAGTATGGGCACATGTTGCTGGTCTACCAGTGATCATGAAAACCCAGAATGGCATCGAAATTTGATTGATGTGAATCTGGACACAAAACAATAGCAGAGGAAAAAAGAGATTTCATTCAAAAAACTTGAGTGAGTATGAAAAAACACTACTAATACAAATTGTGTCAAATTATCCCATTACTGAAACTAAACTGGGCTGAATTGAGTAACTTGCCGTCTAGAATTTTAGAGCACCAACAAGCTCTGGATGGTATACCAGGTGATGGCTATTTGGACAGATCAGATGAAGAAATGAGTACAAATGGTATTATACCAAAGAAATTAAATTGGTTACTTAAATATATTCCTGATGCCAAAAACCTCAATGTGATCAGTACTTGGAGAGAGTTGGGTAAAGGAACTCCTCTTTGAGACAAAGAGGAAAGTCTAAGCTCAAGCAAAGATCTAAGTACAGATTGATTTTCTGTATACATATGAAAGCAGTCTCAAAAAGTTATTTCATCAGAGTAATTTAATGGATCACTCCTGTCCACAAGTGCTCTTTTGGCTGGCCTCTGTACCGCATGTTGGTCTTCATCTAGCTATTTAAGATAGTCCATGCTCCCTCCCAAACAGTGCTAAGAAGAAGTTAAACCTGCCTCTTTGAAGGCTTAATTTAACCTTCAAGTTAGTTCTAGAGTAGCTCTAATCCTCCTTCATGCAATCAGCTTAATTTAATCTAAACAGGCTGTTTTAAAATGGACTTGTACTTATATATCACTTTTCTAGTTGTATCGACCACTCAAAGCATTCACCCATTCACACACACGTTCATACAGCGCTTGCTCTATGCACAAAGCGCTCTAACACATTCACACCCATTCACACACCGATGATACACACATCAGGGGCAATGTGGGGTTCAGTATCTTGCCCAAGGATCAAACCGCTGACCTTCCGATTAGTGGGCGACCCGCTCTACCTCCTGAGCCACAGCCGCCCCATTTAAGATGTCACTTGGAGTTAAGACAACTTAAACAGGCATTTTAGTCTGTAACTAGGCTCCAGCTCTGTCTGTGAAACTGGCCCTATGTCTTTTTAACTCATCTACAGTTCCGCATTACTTTTGAACTTGTTGGGCCTGATTCCAGCCATTTAAGCCACAGACTCAGTAAAAGAGGGATTGTACCTGCTCACTGAAGTTACACAGAGCAAGAACAGGCATTCAAGGTGAAGAGTGGGAACAACAGAGTATAAGTATAGTATAAGTCAGTGTACCATGAAAATGATTTTGAAACTGTTATTTTATGGTAACATAGTTAAATAATGTTACTGTGGCTTACCCATAAATTCACAAATTCATTGTAACACAAGGTAGCAGTTAAATGGATTCCCCCATAAATGATACAACTGGGCCAGTCAATTAAGAGTTGCATTACCTTGGCTTAAACACATTTTTGAAAATTGTGCAGTGATAAAATGCACTCTTCACACAAATTTGGTAAAATCTGTGATACTGTATTCCATTCCACTTTCTAGCAACTGATTGCTTAATCCATGATAAATTATGATACTAAATTGGAAATAAGGAACCATAATTCTCATGGCAGACTGGATTAGGATCATCATAAACTTCAGATGTTAAAATAGATGAATGCTTAAATTCTGTTGAAAAGTCTTTCTGGTTTGAGTTTTGTAAACTGTTGAGGTCAGATTAACAGATGTAACACAAAGATCCAGTGCTTTCACTGGTGCAGTGTTTGCTATCAGGACAAGCCAGTGATGGAGCCAGGTCTGTCCTCCTGTTAACATATCACTTTACACTGCTTCAGGTTACTATGTCCTAAAAGACTGCAGCAGCATGGAGAGAAGGTGTATGATTGCAAGTTTGTGAGAGAAAGAAAGAGACTCTCATTTATTCTTAATGAGAGCTGCTTTAGAGAAGAATGACCCGGGATGGTAGTGGTGGGGGGTTATTAGATCCATTTTGACGATGGACACAGAAGCAAATAAATCCGTACAAAAAGCTGAGTTAAGGTAGTTTAATGGCCCTCATCTTCCCTCATCAGGAAGGAAGAAATAATGCTTGTTTGTAATGAAGTCATATGAGAGTTCACCCATTCATAATTTAGAAAAGATGTAACCATTTTGTTGCTGCTGTATGATACCTACCTCTTGTGGGCCAGTAGCAGTTCCTTGTGAAGCTCATTGTGAGTCCTGAGAGTTTTGATGGGGTTTGAATGACCTGAACAGGCTTCAGCTTTGACTGCATTGTCTGACAGAGAAGTCACATTAAAAAACACAAAAATGTGTTTTAAAACATCACAACAGCACTGAAACTTTCATAGAGATGGACTTTGATAGCATTTTACTGAATATGAATCCAATTCAAAATCCATTCATAAAATCTGAGTCCTGTGAATCTACTCAACCTTTTTAAGTGGTTTGTTTGGTGGGGAATGCAGACATCTGTCAGTTATGACCACGTACTGTTATTTCACTCAGCACAGTAACAAAACACATTCCAAGTGTTTAATGTAACATAAGATTTAGCTTGATATATTTAAGAATCTAGCATCTTATAATTACATTAATAACACAATTTAATTGTTATTTATGCACCATTTACCAGATAAGAACCACACTGACATTAATAGAAACTACAGCAATTAACTATCCAACCTGCTGAAGGCTTGCAGGACTTTCACCATATATTTAATCTCTGTTCTGTGACAGCCATTAACACTGTCCTCATTAAGTGCACTGCAGCTGCACAAGTAAAAACAACACAGTGAAAATAATATTCATTCTACCTCATCATTCAGTGAACATCAAATCTATATGATCTGTATCAAATCATATGAAATCACTGATGTTGTGCACAGTGCACTTAAGGTTACCTGAAGGTGAACTGGTCACAGAATCTGAGGCTGATACGAAGCACTCAACATAGGTTCTTACTTTAACATGCTGGATGGTAGATATTTAAACAAGGGACTTGTCATTTCCAGCTTTCGTCCTTGAGTATCTCAGTGACTTTGACTGTGGTATGATTGTTGGTGTGGGATGGGCTGGATTGAGGATTTTTGAAACTCCTGATCTCCCTGAGATCCAGGTATTTCATTAACTTAGATCCAAATTCAAAATGAAACTGGATATTGGAACCCATCCCCTCAGATACAATTTTATCAGTTTAATCAAGCTGTGCACCAGGGAGAAATTAAGAGACTGTGTCAGACTGCTCACAAGTACTCTACAATCACTGTTGGATAAATTCTGATCAAGATATCAGTGACATTTAAGGGTTGGTAAGATCTTAAAGTAACAAATAAGTCAAGAGTAATGGGATTACCTGTCTCACTGATAATGAGTAAGATAGGTAAAGGAGGTAATGGGTGATTTGCAGTAAGCATCAGTTTAACTTAACAAATAAAGTATTTCCTACCTTTGAACAGAGCTAGGTTAGTTGTTTCCTCTGGCTGGTCTTTGTGCTGAACATCAGGGCAGAGATTGATATTCGATCTTCTCACCTCACTCTTAGGTTTAGATGTCAGATCTTGAAATAGATGTACATTTCCTCATTTGTGTCATTTTCTAAGGATATCTTAACCACTTATGTTTCCAGAATCTAAAGAAGTTTTGTGCTCTAAAAATGGACCAAGTACTGAAATATATGGTATTCAACATAGAAAGACATATTCTAGTTCCTAGACATATTCTATAGAACATCACAAAGCCACCTCAGATGACCGTATTGTGCCACGTTAGACGGCCTTTTCTGTGATTGTTGCTCTGTGGATGAGTTTTGTCCATCATCACAAGGAGGCCAGCTGGATATCCATATGTGTGTGATTATTGTTGTTAGGGAAATGAACTTAGTTGAGGACATGGTGGCCTGATTGAGATGTATTCGTTCGGACGGGAAGTGCAGGATGGTTTTGGAGTAGTCGGGAGACAGAAGGAAGGGGAGCAACAGAGGTGGTTCTCAGTGCATGAAAAGGCTTGATGGATGGCAGCACCTGAGGACCTAGTGTGGAGCCCCAGCTGCCTCTGCATGCTGGGCCGCTGCAGAGAGAAGGGGGACCAGAGGGTGATGACAGAGTCAGCATCATGGGAGGAGAGATTGAAATCAAAGAGCAGGACAGACAGAGATACAGTAATGTGGAAACAGTTATCTTAAGTAGAGATGTATAATTTATGTCAGTGAGCGGATGTATATGTAAATGACTTATCACAGAGCAGATAAGCAAAAGTGACAGAGATTCAATGTCAAAATTACCATCTAGCTCACTGAACTAGAAGAGGAGGCGGCAGAAGAAAAGAAAATGGTGTAGGATTACAGAGATTAGAAAATGTAGAAGCTGATGAAAGGCTTATTGAAATAGAAAACCACAAATATGTACACAGTGGTAACTGCATGAATTTACAAACAACACACAAATTTGCTCCTTTGGTGATTTAAAAATTTTTTGTGAAGAATTACGTTCATAATTGTAAACTGACATGGAGAAATATTCTGGGTATAGATTTAACACATACACAGAACACTAAATTTAATGTTACAAAATGACAAATACAGACACTATACATTTCCCGTAACACATTACATCTGATCCTTATCATTCTGTGATGTGTATTTAAAGAGCTTATTGAAGAATTTAAAGAGTCCTCCACAGCAGATGAATGTGACAATTAGAAACAGTACCAGTTGCTTATGTATTGTATATTTCAGATATGGCAAAAAGAATCTAAAGGAAAATGAAGACAGGCTTCAGCCCTACCTCTGTTAATACTGGTCCTTCTTGAGAGGCTGTTGTCAGAGAACATTAGCCATCGTGTGGGCCTTACACAGTGATACTATAGAGAGCAGTAGTACTTGAGAGCCTAGATGCACTCACTCACTGTCTACCCGTAGTCCAGTCCACAGGGAGACACTGTTTTGATAAGTAGGACAAGCACTAATACGCTGACAACAGTGCCTTCACCTGTTTTCTATTTAATATACAGCTCTTGGTCAACTCTACAAAAACACACTGTAACTGCTGCTGGGATTCTTATGCATACAACACCATGTAGTGCTATAACATCATATTAACAATAATAAATTCTCAGTTTGCTTACACAAGTGTACTGTAATGCACAACCAGTTCACTTCATCCTTTCTTTGACAAATAATCATACACTGCATACACTGTGTATATATATTTTTATCACATATTTTATCTCCATTTTATCATATATCATTTATAACTTCATTCTTTACGGTTTGGTATTGAGAGGAAACTCTGACAACTTTATACGCTTACAAGTCACGTCATGATGAGTACTATAAAAGTCTGTAAGAGCTAGGGGCTTCAGTCTTTCAGCAAAGTGGGGTTGTTGGATTTAAAACACGGTGTTGGCAGGGGAGCATATCGCCCTACTATTGCATTGCATGGTGGGAGATGAAGGATCCCATAGATTTGGAGTTAGGATATCAGGATATTGTCAGCTTTTGCCCCATCATCCTATGTGTCCTTCCGTTTCCTGGGGACCATCATCACCCAAGGACCTCAAGTGGGAGCCTGAAACATCAGCTCCCTGATCAAGAAAGCCCTTGAGAGGATGTACTTCCTGCACCAGCTGAAAAGTTCAGCCTGCCAAGGACAATGATGGTGCGCCTACACCTCCTCCATCACCATCTGGTACTGCCAAATCCACCACCAGCTCCGATTTGGACTTGGGCTCCACAAGGAGCAGATTCTTCCTTTCTGCAACTGGCTCCATCAACAAGATCTCGTTTTCATCTCTCAGTTTTACTATCACTGTTTTTTAGCACCAATATACCAAGATACAAATTCCTTGTATGTGTAAACTTACTTAATAAAGTCTGATTCTGATTCTAAATTGTTCATTGTGGAGAATTGCAGTATAGAGTCAAAATGGAGCAAACTCTTTTTCACAATCCGAAGAAGTTAAAATCTTTGTCTCTAATGAATGCAAAATATTCTGATTCCTTACAAGCGATAAATTTACAAATTATGTATGCCAAACAATTTTAACAATGTCAGTGTTTTACATTGGATAACCATTTCGTTTTCTTTTTGATGTTGTTAGCGAAAAGACAGTAATGACACTGCCGCGATTTATTGTGACAAAGGATACATTTATTGAAAATCTAAATAAAGATGTATTAGAGCCTTTTCTCATGTTATCAACGCTGAACAATACAGCTGCACATACTAATAAAAAAGAAATTTAAGGAAAATGAAACCATATATCAAGACAACCTCTTGATTAGTAAAAAAACAAAACAAAAAAACACTCCCAGATAATGTTAAGCTCAATTTTTAAGTTTTCACATTCAACTCAGTTCACAGTTGAGTTTCTGAACATCAATGGTGAGCGCTGGGAGGGCATACTTAACAACATCCAGAAATTATTGGATTGAATTGAGTCCTTAACTCACAATGACTCTCAGTAAGTAAGACTTGCAGTAGAAAAATTATATCCATCACCGATGGACTTTATCGATAGAATCATTCATGAGAAGTATGATGGAATGTACCAACAATAGAATGAAAAACAAGCACCCGACATTGGCCAGCTTTCTGAATAACTGTCTTTCATTATCATCATTGTTGACACTTTTGTTGGTGGAAGTGACAGCTCCACTGGATTGGACACAATGACAGTAGTTTAAACGTTTAGCACTATCCTACAGTAACAATGAGGACATTGAGGAATGAACTGTTAGGAGCATTCCAGTAGAGGATAACACTTCACTGTGTACTCAACTCCAACTCACTATTCTCCATCAGTAGCCACGGCAATGTTTAATAGGATGAAATTTAAAATAAATAATACTTTGTTTCCTGTTTCACATACTACATAATACAGTGTTGGAATAATCTGGACAACATCAACAGAGAACAACCAAAGGTAATGAAACATTTGCATATATATAAAGGGCTTATCTTACTTTTTCCCCAAAGAACAGAAGAAAAGTAATTACTCTTTTTAGATGTTTAGGAAGTGTGGGAAGATCAGTACCAAAAATGAAACAAATCAGCACAATAGTCCAAATATTATCAACAGTGTTTCGTTATAACGGAAATAACTGCGGACACATCTCTGTGAAAGTTAGTCAAAACCAAAACTAATAGCCTTAATACACCATATGAACCTGACAAAAGCAAAACTAACATTTCTCACTGACCACTTTTAAAGAAAGCAACACGTTTAAACCCTGAAATGCCCAAATGTCACCCAGCTTATTGATGAAGTTGTGAATTGTGCTGAGTCGTCAACAATGAACTGGGAGAATTTCAAAACCCCTCGTCCTACAAGGTACTGTGATGAAACAGTTGTTGAATATTCATTAAGACACTTCAATGTGTCTGGCATGCATCAACAGACAGTGCTGTATCATTAACTACACTAAGGATCTTGCATATTATCTTGTAGTTCTAACCAAAGTTTATCCCTCATACATTTGCAAAAGTGGCTCAAAAGTAAACATAGGATAACAAATCTGTTCTAGAAAAGAAAAAAGAACTGAAATCGTTCTCAGATTTAGATTATATTACGTGATAATCCTGAAAGATCTATAAATGTAATACCTGACTAATTGTGCTTTAGGAAACACCTATTAAACATACAATTTTCTTAAATAATTTTGAAATACATGTAGGGGCCCTAAGTCAGTGTGACAGCATATACTTAAAAGTTTTTCACTTTTCATATTTTAATTTTTTTCCTTTAGTTTCTTGTTCTCACTTATCTAAACTACAAAATTTTGTTCAAACATGAAGTCACCTGTGAGCTTGTCACTTAGTGGAAAATCAATGGAACAATGGTATCTCTAAGACAGCTGATATGAATAGGCTTTATGAGTTACAATCAACTCAACCATTATTTGTTTTGCGTTTGTTCTTGTTTTGGCTCTGACTGCCATACCACTGCCCAATTAACTAGGTCAAGCGCTGACACAGCACAACAACAGCCCAGAGCTGTCCTGTAGCTAATGGAAAATGAATTTATGTTAAAAAGCATCACATGCTACTGCTGGATTATCTTTAAATAAATAGCAGCCTACTATCTATATCCTATGACATAAAAAGTAATTTTGCTGACATGCTTAGGAGTTGCTACTGTGCATCCTGACATGACCACCAAACGATCTTCAGGATTAACACCAGAAGTTTCCCAAGAAGGAAGGGTAATCTTGGAATCAAAGGTTATATATCATGAGTTAAATCTACTTTCTCTCAATTAAGACACTTACAACAAATGACCAAGTAAGTGCAAAATGTGCAAATCTCTCTACCAAAAAAGATTTACCTGATTACAAGAAATACACATAGCCCACAAGCTGCATCTGACAACAATAAGGGCCATAGAAAAGAGCTGATTAGCATTCAAGGCTGGTTTCAATTCATGAACACAGATTTCCACATTAGTCAAAATATTACGAGGTGAGAGAACAGTGAAAAAAGTAAAGAAGCAGTGTAAGCTTTTAAACACAAGTGGGACTGGTCTAAATGTTATAATGGCACATATGATATTCATGTTAGCCTCCAGGTTCATCAAGTGAGAGAACATACAGTGAGAGCAAGTCTTTAAAAAGGGCCTATTTGTACAGTTTGGCTATCATCCTATCAGCAGATCGAAAACATTTCACTCACTAACTTCACTGTTGAGCTCTGGGTATACTAGTCACACCTTCAAACCACTGATCTGATAATGAAAAATGTTATAAAGTGGAATAAAGGTGAACAAAAGTACTTCCCTGCAAAATGTGGACATTTAACTTTCCTCCCAAGGAACTGATTTTGATAGTTTCATACTGTCTGATATGTGATTGTGTTACTCCAAATTGAAACAGACTGAATCTCAGCAATTAAGTAAATGGTGAACTGTTGACCGAGCTGACAGGAATGATGGCCAAAACTAGAAAAGAAAATAATAATAATAAAAAAAATAAAACATTATTGTTTTGTATCTATTCTGAGGTCCCTTGGAAGCCATGAATGATCACCGCAACTAGCATCCAAGCCACAACTACCAAAATCCTACTCAACACCCCACCCCAACCCATTGTACAAAATACAAGGCTGACAGTAAAATGTAGAACTCAGCTATTTGTTCAGCATTTAACACTAACTGAATTTTGTGTGACAGGTGGGTTATATGATAAAGTGTCACTATGATTTAATATGAGTTCAGGAAGAGTAAAATCAATCAAAGCTAGCTCAAACAAGCAGACACTGTAGCAGTGCAATAGGGTGCATTCATCACCAGTCTTAGCAAATACTAGGAACTAGACACTGTGTCATTTCAGCATCAGTTTACTGATTTAGAATCCAAGCTTTGTAGTACCAGAAGTGTTCAGGGTGAAAACAGCCCATAACAAGTGGCTGTGTTGGTGACTGCGTGTTGTTCAGTACAGGTGAAGCGATCAAATACAATTCAGATAAGCAATGGTTTATTAAACAAGCACGAAGCTGGATTTTACTACTTTGGAAAGTGATAATTTCAACCCATTTTGTGCTCGTCAGTACACCACTGTGCCAGCACAGTGGACCACAAGTGTATTTGGGTAAAAATAGGTTTTTGATGTTGCAGACGGTGGCTAATGGCAGATGCTGTAAAATCATCCATTCATTTTAGCTCAGTGCAGACTGCACATCTGGCAATAACTACACTAAACCTTTTTTAAAATATCTTTAAGAGGAGTTAATGAGCTTCTAATCTAAATATACAGATGAATCATTGATTTTTTAATCTAGCTCATAAGCGCCAAATGATTGCAGATTTTTCATTATATATGTCTAGTCCATTATTGTAGACTAGTGGTCAGCATGTATGGGACTTGGAGGCCTGCAACTCAGGACTACTGTCTGACAAACATTCAAACACACTCATTGACAAATTAACAGCATTAATACCTTTGGGGGGTCCTGAGATGAGAGACAGGTGGTCACTTGAAGGCTGACTGCAGTTCTTTGAAAACAGCTCGTCTGTTTCTGCTCCTCGGCCTGCTTCTTCTTAGCCTCCTGCTCCTGGCGGATCTCTGCCTCAAGCGGTTGGACTCATTGATGGCCTGGACCTGTTCAACAGGAAAACACACGAGTCCAGGTAAAGGACTGCAGCCACCTGGAAGTGACTGATTTGATATAAAAACTACATGTACACAACGCACCACTTTGGGAGGGACTTCAATGGACACTAGCTAGAAACAGGTCCAGCTAAAGCCTTGGGGCTGATGAGGAAGGACATTTATTACCAACACAACAGTGACAAATACTAAACTACAACTAAACAAGCCCCAAAAGGAAAATAGCAAAAAGGAATACAATACAGATTTGGAAGCAAACGAAACATTTTGAAACTCAGAAGAACTGGAAATTTGGGATCGCAGCATAGAATTACACATACAAAGGATAACTGTATACCTAAGATCACATTCCTACTTTCAAAAGGCGGGACCTGATAAATTAGGTTAAGTCAGACAGAGCGTACTGTTGCTGCAGTGGAAGAGTCAAGATTACACCAGTGGACATCATGTGTTACAGAGTTCTGTTAGCTCTGATCTAGGATTCATTCTACAGGTGTAGCCATATTTTAGCTCTTCATGTCCACTTTCTTCTCTTTTTACCCATGTAACTTCAGTGACTGTGTGTTGGGCTGTGGCGCTGCCAAAATGCAGGTCACCTACAGTCAGTGCTGTGCCTGGGCCATCCTGTATAAACCCTGATGGGAGGACTGTAGCTGCTGTTGCTCTGCTAATGCTTTACCACAGCCTGTGTAGACATTGTGTTACTCTTTGTTTTGTGGAAAACCATTGTGGAAAATGGACATCCTTAAAGTTTATAGTTTTAGTGGAAAATTAACTGCATCAGCTGTGGCAGAGATTTGTGACAGAACCTGATGCTTCACCTAGAAGTAACTGCTTGCATGCATGTTTAATTTTGTATGTAGATGTCTACTCTACCTATCTCTCCTCTTCACAAAACACTTGACAGTGTACTGACAATGAAACATTGTATTTTGTTTGAATCAACACTTTGGCTTCAAAGAAGATTCTTGCTCTGACCCCTCTCTGTTGAGACATCCAATTTCAGAGGCGAGCAAGGACACAGAGGCGCTGTCCTCTGACAGCTCCTGCTGCTGCCTTCCTGAAAATCAGCAGGAACTGAAAAAGACAGGAAGAACAGAGAAACATTGATGATGTAGAAGGCAGACTAATATATCCTTGGACTAAATTTAATCTGGTTTCGTCTACCTCTCTCTGAAACTAGGTTTGTTGTCAGGTCGCAAATCCACCTCCTTGATCATGTTCTTCAAGCCGGTGTGAGTCTGTGGGCGCCCAGCTTCTCCATCATGAGCTTCAGCTGCATCAGGTCAATGTAGTTGTCTTTCCCAGCATCATACCTTCAGAGAAACTGCTTTGTTATTGTTTGGCCACAGAGCTTAAAAGAAAATTCATCCTCCTCAGATTTTGGTTTTATTTATCAGGTTTAGAATTGCCTGTTTAAGACAACAAGGTTTTACCTACAATATTAATATAATACCAGTGATGGAATGTCCTAGACAACATTACAACCAAGTAGCAGGAAAATGACAGTTTGTGTTCAGCTGTAGCACTTAAGTGTGCTTTTCCTAATCATTAATTCCCATAAGTGCACAATTCACTCAAATCATGATGCATATCACTTTAAAGAGATATATTATTGATAATTGTAACAACTAACAACTTTATGTTGGTTTGTCATGCATGGATGTAACTGTAGCCAAAGCACTGTGGTACAACTGGCCCCACTAAAACCTAAATTTATAAACAACACGGTGTTTTGCTCCCATCTTTACTGAACACCAATACTTTTAAGTTTTATGTTATATATCAGAGAAAGGAAAAACGCAGCCAGCTGACCTCTTCCACCCACTCTGAATCCACAGCTCAGTATTCAGCGGCCTTGTTAGAGTAATGAAAAAAAAAAACTAGTATTTTAGTGTCAGCCTTTCCTGTTGCTAGCAAAGAGAACAACTTGGTAAGAGGAACTGTGTTGGTTCTGAGTTTGGACATGCCCTATGAGACCTAAAGATATTTCAATGTAGGGGAAGTATAATGCCATGTGTATACATGCACTACCCAAAAGTAGAACCACAGGAATCAAGTTGAAAACTGGTGAAGCCTTTCTTTGAGTGGGGAAAAGTATTTATTTTGAATGAACCCAAAGTGCACTGTTCACAAAATCACAGATTCTTGTTGAATTCTCACAGTCAGGACTTCAGGTCTATTTTGCACTTTGACCACTCCTGACTGTTGTAGCTGCTGCACCCAAGTATAAAAAAGCAGGCTGCTGGCTAACCCTGGCCTCAGTGTCTACCTCTTGCATAAAGTTAGCCCAGCATGACAAGCAACAAAAAACAACAATGTACATGAACAATTGTTACTCTGCAGTGGCAATAAACACAAGACCACGGGCCCAACAATAACTGTGCTGTATTTAGACCTTCGCGCTTTTAATTAACATTAAGAAATAATGATAATGATAAACAAAAGGAAAAATATTCTTAAACGTTTTCAGAAGGAGCTCGTCCTGAAAAGCTAGAGGCTTGAAGCTTAACAGGTGAATTTCTAAAATATATATGTATATATATTGTAAATATATTATTTATTTAACACAGTAAAACAGTGGAGTTATGTGTGTATATTCAGTTATTATTTGTCACAAAATACTTTTACCCAGTTTAAGTACTTTGGATGATAGCTAGTCTCATATCAGATGTGGTTCCTGTGTTACAAAGGCAAGTCTATCAAAGAAACCGGTGAGCACAGCGGACTAGTTGCTGCTGCCATTACTTTGTCTCTAGAACTGGCAAAGATAGACTCTTAAACAATTCCTAGTAAAGTTGGTGGTGATGGTGGGGTGTTGCTTCGCAGGAGTTATTGTTTCAGTAGTTTCACGATCAAGTTTAAAGTTTAATAGGCCTGTGAACGTGCTTGAGCTGCTGCTAATGTTAGCTCTAGATTTGTTTCTAGATGCTCAGCAGCTTGTTTTAGGTCAGGATTTCTTCCGAGTGTTCATCGTTCCAGGAGGTTTTACTGGGGCTGAATTATCACAAGGCCTCATTGAATAAAAACAGTTTCATTTAAAATCAATTTCTCTCTGTGACGCAGACACAGGACGTTGAGAGCAGCTGTTTGCTCCAGCTTGGTTTCTCTGATTACGAAGATCCAGGCGTCTGATGACAAAAATCCTTCATCTGGTTTAAGACTAGAGTTATAACTGTAAGTGACAGTCAAACATTCAGAATGTAATCGGGTGAAATGTTTTAATGTCCGGCCACCCGGCCAACAGCCAGTGCTTACAGAAAGACTGGATTTACAGCACCCTAAACACTAATGTTACAGCAAGCGACAGGAACAAATAACAAAAGGCTTTGGTGACAAGTTTCCAGATGATACGCGGCTACAGCTCTGAAAAGAATCCTGATGACCAAAGAAAACAGCAATAACAGCTGACGCATGGCAGCTCTCATGTTGATTTTTGTCACTGTCAGCGTTACGTTGACGACTGGAAGATTTCAGGTTCTGTGCTTTAGACTCTCTGAACAGATGAGACACACTGCTGAGAACTAGTCAACCGGTCGAGGCAGATGGCCGCCCACCCTGAGTCCGGTTCTGCTCGAGGTTTCTGCCTCTTAAAGGAGTTTTCCTTGCCACTGTCGCCTAAGTGCTGTTTGTGGTGGGATTTGTTAGGTCTCTCTCTGTAAATACCTATTTATTTTAAAAGTACGGTCTGAACCTACTCTGAAAAGTGCCTTGAGATGACTTTTGTTGTGATATGGTGCTATATAAATAAAATTGAATTGAATTGAATTGAATAGTCTGAGGTGGGAGGTAAAGTTAGTGTATCTGTACACTAGGGCCGCACAACATATTGAAAATTTATTATTGTGATGAACATGCAGGACCGCACATGGCTGCAAAGACTGCTTGAACTGCGATAAATGGTATATTTCCATGTGCTCTGCATTCACGCTCTACAATCACATGGAGCCGTTCTGTCCTAGACACCTGCCCCCTGTGTAGATGCTATAAACTGGTGAAGTGCATGGAGAGTTAGGTAGTGAGCAGAGGTAATGCTTGACTTTTTCCTGATGTCAATATGTCTGTTCAGATTAAGAATTCCGTACATATAAAACAACTGCGTACATATGTTTCAACAGCCATATAACAGCCTACATTGAACAACAATAGCACAAAACGTTAGATCCAACAAATACAATTTATTTAAAATAATCAACTGCTTCTGAACTCCCCAGGGATGTCTGTAGACATGTCAGTCCTGCTAATTCTTAATATGCAAGTCGAGCTGAGTCACATGATCGCGGTCATGATGGTGATACAAGCGGAGTCGTCAAACTTTTCATGATAGATTATGTAAAGGGATAACTCATTTATTTTAGAACTTGGTTTCATGTTTTTGAGTGTAAATAACTGATAAGGACAAACGTCTGTGCAGTATTGATCAACAGTGAACCTGGACACCATCAGTAGCAGCTGCACAGGTGCATCTGTCTGCATCAAAATAAATCCTTTCAGTTGTCCAACATTCTTGTCACACAACAGACTAATATGGTTGGCAGATTTCATCCCTTGTAAATAGCAATAACCTAGCCAGTAGTATTGTTTACACTGCCTTTGTGCTGCTAATACATTATTATTCACTGAGTCCATTAATAATCCCTTTGAATCCCAGCCACAGCGTTTTCCACAGTCCTAACTGCAGTCAGCTCTATGATAGTTACAACTGAGGAAGTTGGTCATCAGATTGCATTCCTCTTTGAGGCGGTGTTCATGTTCAGGCAGCTTCATTGCTTCTGATACTCCTCCGCTAATCAATAAAAGTGGCTAAAGGCAATCATGCAATTACTAACTTATTTACATGGTCTGTGCTCCATAGACTAGATAAACTCACACCTAGTGTATGCTTCTCTCCAGTTTCTGTGTTGAAGAACTTTTAAATCTATCTTTTCCAAGTTGGTCTCACTGGTTGGCAAGGGTCCACATCTATTTTGAGATATTTATTTTCCAAAGACTGAGAAATAAAGAGACAGGGCCTTAACTCACACATGAAGGAACACGAACGTTCAGTGTTTTGTTATCCAATTCAAACTGCCTTCTCCTTAAGATTTTAACAACCAAACCCAAGTGTGGCCCAATTTTTGACAATCTGACAGTTACTCCTATGAAATTCTGTGCTGATTGGCTAAAATAGTTAGAACTCCAGAGAACACTTCTGAATTTGTTTCTCTATTTTGTCATATTCACTCCTTTCACATGTCTGTACTCACCACCTCATTATTCACCTTTAGCAAGTGTGTGATCAAGGCCTATAATCTAGACTGAAAATTCAAAGTTCTCAACAGAGGCTGGGAAAATATACTCATAATCAAATCAGAATATATGCAGTAAAATGCTTTTTTTTTTGTAAACCCACAATTTTTGAAGAAAAAAAATGCCGTAGTGTGAAATCTAACATTTGAGAAATATAGCTGAACATTTTCATTGCACTGTATCATTTGTGGTGGTGATTCCTATATGTTGTTGCCTTTTTTGCCTCTGTTGTTTGGTATTGTGATTAAGTTCAGCCACCATATATATCCTATACAGATTATTTTCAAAACTGGCATATACATCCCACCTCTAGTCTCTGTGATACAGTCTCTGTTGAAAAGTCCTAAAATCCGTCCTTCCTGTCTTAGGTCTCAGTCTGCTCTCTTTTATCAGCATCTCTCATCCATGTCTGTGCAAACTATTATTAATTTTGGCATTCCAAGGCACTTTTAAAATCCACACTCGGCCCAACTAAGTTAAAAATTAAAGACCTATCTCAAGCTACCAAATTTATCTAAAATCCTTGAACAAATCCTCATCCAACTCCTTAAGTTTTCTTTGATCATTTTTCTTTGATAAATTTCAATCGGCTTTCATCACTAAAATGATACTGAAACCACAATACTAGACCCGAGCCAATTATGTTCTCATGCTGTGCAGATATGGGTGAACATTCTATTCTTATTCAACCAGTTTGACCTGCCTTTGATACTTTGATATCCTGCCATTCTACTTGATAAGTTGCATAACTATAACAACTTTAAGGTGGTTTCATTCATATTTGTGAATAGATTTTTTCAGTGTTAAGTGTGTAGCCATATGTGTCCTCCTCCAGGGTGTGGAGTCCCTCGGGGGGTCTGTTCAGGACCAATCCTCTAGCTCTCTGGGTCAACTGTTCAGCCCGGTTTCACAATGTGTCATATCACTGTACACCAATGATACACAGATTTATTTCTCTACTGACCCAATAACCTGAATCAACTGTTATCACTCCATGTATGTGTAGCCACCACCAAAGGTTGGATGCTCCATCTAAACCTAATAAAACAGAAGCTCTTTTAATTGGGACGAATAATTTTGTTACTGCAGTTGATCAGTTTTATTGGTCTACTACTCTAATATCAAATCTACTACTAATCTACTTTTAAATTGTATGACTTTTTGACCACCAGGTTTGAGCTCATCAGTCGGTTTCTTAATTTGAAATATGCATTTCACAAAACCAGGTGTATTATATCTTCTACTGTCCTCTCAAGCCTCAGTTACTCCCAAATTACCCACATATGTTTTCTTTTTAATTTATAAAAATGATAATTTATTGAACAATGGTTGAGGCAGTCACACGTGGGACAATTTTGAGATTTGGCTCAAAATTTTTAAACTCTAACAAAGTTTTTTTTAACAACAGGTCTGTGTAAAACAAATAAATATTTAGCCACTTACTGCATCTTACAATGCAATACTAATTTACTAAATGACAACACTAATAATTACTTACGACATTCATTTTTATCTTGTATGGCAATTAAAGTGCTATTTAATGTCAATAACCCATTTATAGTTTTGGCCAAAGGAGGACTTTTACATTTTTTTTGTCTTCCAAAACTATATTATCTATTATTATTCTAAATAAAGATGAGACAATAATTAATATGAGACATTTGTGACTTAGCAGGACTGGTGAGGTAGTAGACTCTGCTGTAAACAAAGGAGAGCAACAGTCACAAGATAAATGCTCAAACCATACATGTCTAATTGGGTCTGAACCCTCTGAGGATGGCTGTACAAAAAGTATGTGTAAGCAGTGCATTTTAAATGCCTGGACAGGCCTGGACTTGACAGGAACCTGAAGAATCCAGGCAGCACATCACACAAAACCAGCCAGAAGTCATGGACATGCAAAAACAGAACCTCAGAATCACCAAAGCAACAATTTCCCTCTCTGAAAACTAAAGCTCTTCAACTAGAACAAAATGACATCACCGCAAGGAACAGCACAGAGAACAGAAGATGCTTTGTCACAAGATACAGTTGCTAGTAATAATACAACGTCATTTCATCATTTATCCAGTCAACTGTCTATGTATATACACAGTATATACAGTATATACAGTATATCATGCACTGTCAGGATTTCACAGGTTTGCTAACAACATTTACTGAACAAACAAGAGAAGCACATGAGTAAGAGGAAGCGGTCAGCAAATGTATAATCAACACTCATTTCACCACACCCACACTGACTGCTTGCTGTGCTACAAGGCGTCATGTTAAGTGCTAGCTGACCCTAAATTCCTGCCATTCAGCTCCAATTCAGTTGTGGAACCAGACTCACTCTGCAGAAACATGGCAAAGCAGCCTCATCAACGAGTCAACTAAATTCATTTTCTATTAAACTAAATAATGTGTAGATAGCCAGTAAAGCAATCCACAAAACAGTGTCATTTGCAGTTTAAAGTAATGTCCAACTGTTTCTGCAGAAACAGTCTGACATTACTTTAAACTGTATCACATACGTTTGTTCGTCATCAGACAAAAAAAAGCTAAAAAATATTCAATCTATACTTTTTTATTGCCTGACTTTTAATATTTGGAAATTATTTCTATCATTTCTTCAGATTCTATTCTAGTTATTATTATATATTTGACCTTGTTCAATATAACATTGTGTGCTGTTACTATAAATTACTTTTCCCACATGTATCACTATTTCATATCCTGCCGTATCAAGCAGGTTATTCATGGTTCTGATGATTGTTATTAATAACCACCAGCGCTTTCACACGAACATGGTTGTAGCTGGATAGGTAAACCCAAGGTTAACAAAGCCAGTCGATGACCAGCTTTAGTGATGAAGATTATCCAGGACAGCCAATGTGAGGCTCAGTGAAACCAGATAACCCTGAGACAAGTGGAACTTGTTTTGTGGTACAGACCTCTGGTTTAACTGAGGTTTACCATCATAGAATCCAGTGCAGAGGCAGATTTCAACGGCTCAAATAACTTGTTTGATTTTTTAAATGTTTAATCCTTTATCACATCCGATCTTGTGAAGTCAAAACTATCTCAAATGTTAGACTAATGTGTAATTACATTTAAAATGCAGTACATCACAATTCATTTTTGACTCCAGAGAGAGGGTTAAGAGGTCAATTCCTGACAACTGTTTATTTATTTTCCACACATCAGGTCATGGACTCAGAATTGAGAACACTTTGAAAACGTCTATTCTCAATGTATCTCAGACTTGTATATCCACCCTGCAATCACTCCACCTACAGAAATCCATGGGTTCATTATGTTTAACATATTGTACATCTTAAAATACTAATTATATTCGTATTAATTAATCAATTTTCTTAGTTTATTTATTGGATTAGGATTAGGGTTGATCTCATAAAGTGTAATGGCCGTCATATCATCACTTCCTGAGTTCCAAGTGCTGTCTTGAAGCTCCAATTACGGCTCTCGCTCACTAATCCTTAAATTTAAATTTAGATCGTGTCTTATTTTGTGGTACTTTTCCTACTATCTAGCGGTTAACAAATGATTTAACAATATAATTAATGTTTTATTAAGTTATGACCTGTATGAGCAACGTGCCGACTGAACTTCCTTATATGAGCAATCTTATAGTTACTTCCCTGACCAAAGCAACTGACTCATATCAGATTAAAATGGGGAAGCACTGGTCTGGAGGCATGTGTAATATACGGCCTCCAACCTGCCAGGGGGTATCAGGGAATCACCTGGTCGGTCACACACTCACATTTTGAACATCTTCTCCATGTCTTTGATCTGCTTTCGGGAGAACTCCTTGAACTCGGTATAGGGGTTGAAGACCTTCATGCTGGGCTGGCTGGGCTCACCCTGCCCCTCGTTCAGCTCTCCTCGCCGCAACAGCTTGGCGCCCAGCTCCGAGTCTGCGTTGGCTGTACTCGGTTTCTCCTCCGACCCATTCTGGTGTTCGGGGACGTCTACAGCAACAGGATCCTCGGCTCCTTCTTCAATCTGCAGCCGACGGCTGAGCTTGGACGAGAGCTCATCTGTGGCCATTTTCAAACTGGAGAGCGTTACCTAGCTAACTAACTGTTCAGAGTAGAGAAGGCTAACAGACAGCCTGCCCGGTTGTTTCCCCCTGTGTAGAAACTGTATACGGGTATTTGTGGGAAATTCCGGGGCAAATTAATCGGTAATATCTCCTACTTGCTTATCTAGCCTGTAGTTGAAGTCTCCAGGGCTGAACTTCCCAGGTCTGAGAAATGCCTCCACTCCAGGATGTTGTGTCACCGTGTCACGCAGTCACCACACCTTTTAAAGAGGCAGACAGGCTCGTCTTCAGCCTCACAAGTTGTCCTGGCTACGGGCCGCAGCGTCCAGCCCCGCCCACGTCTAGTACGTCAACCGTGCCATGTTCATGACAAGTGGGAATTTGGGATGCTAGCCAAAGTCCAATGTGTTTCGTCCCAGCATGCATTTTGTGTCCACATTGTCTGCATTGTCGTTATAAACAGTTATTAAGCTGTTAACAGGGAATGGTGGAATTGTATAAACAATTTAAAACTCGAGTGTGTTCTTTTTAACCTCTACAACAGGACAGCCTGACAAAGGCTCTTCTTGGTCCCAGATACTTTCTCCAACATCTTTGCCTAAGCAGAATATTTATATTATGTCAGTTTTTATTGGAGCATATTAAATACTTGAGTGAACAACTACACTGTATGAAAATTGTTGTTAAGTATAAAAGTCATTTGCAAACCTTGAATATCTATCTTGTGTGGTGCCCTGGGTGAACCAATTGTTAATTGTTGAGTCAATAGCTCCTTTTACACAGGGATCATACTATGTGGACATTAAGAAAAGCTTTGATTATGCCACCTTTGCCTGTTTACATAGAACCACTGTCCTGGATTGTGATTTTAGATAGCATGCAGGCGACTTTGGTGTCAGTTGGTGTCTGTCGTGCCGTGCTGGCTCTCCCTTTTTCAATTCAGCCCTGTGACTATATCTGCTGCCCATGAGTAATCAAATGTGTGCTGGGAAAAGCTCCCCTACCAGCAGGGAGACCTGAGGTGATGTCAGCCTACCCCCGCCTCCCTCATCATCCAGTACTTCTGAGTGGGAAACCTTCCCATGCAGTGCAGAGAATAATGCACCAATAAGCCCATGCACCCACCCAAACTCCACTCATTCATTTACTGTGTAAATTCCGTGCGCTCCCCTCATCTAGCCTGTGACAAATTAAACAGTGGCTAAAAAAATATAAGACGCAACTGTGTGCTCACCTGAAAGCTTAATTGCTACCAGAGGTTTTCTATCTGCAGCAAAGATCTTGGCTGCATTGTGGTCAATTTAACTTCAGCATGTTAGCTATTAATGGCGATCCGTACAGGGTGTACCCCGCCTCTCGCCCAGTGACAGCTGGGATAGGCTCCAGCCCGCCCGCGACCCTTAACGGATAAGCAGTATAGATGATGGATGGATGGATGTTAGCTATTAAGTAATTAACCAAGGCTAAAAAAAGAGCTAATGTTAGCACTTAACCTAGTGGAGGCTGGGCCAAACAGAAATACAAGTAAATTCAAATGACTATTTCTTTAAAGAGGGTTTGCTTAATGAAAGTTACACCTCTGTTGACAGTAATCAATGCAATGTCTGTTGCGATGCAGGGTTACTTAAAATTTCACTTCACCAAATAATTGTCTGACTCATAAAGACATTTTAATGAGGCTTGTACACACTCAGGGACACACTTCCTTCAACCTGACTGGAAAACATGAATTGGAATCTTAAAATTGCAGGGTCAGTGGGGCTGGACTTTTGTCCAACTTTTGGACTTTGCAGTAGGCACAACCTAATTTGTGACTGATTACAGATATAGATTATGTTGTTTGTTGTTTGGTTGTTTCTATGGAAGAGGATGCGATGAGGGTAGGGCAAGATGAATCCTGCTTCTTTCTTTCCATTGTCTGTTGTGAACTTGCTTGATGATGCACTGTAAAAATTGTATAATGTATATACATTACATATGTGTGTGTCAAACAATGCGTATGGAGCCTGTAAAATTGTATTTGTTGCTTTGATCTAATATTTGTATTGTATTTTTTGGTCACCTCATAAACTTTTTCACTGTGTTACTTCAGACTCTGTGCTCACCTGAGACCCCAAAGCTCCACCTTCCCACATTCTCTCTGTGGTGGTCAAGCCATTAATACAATGGTAAATGGAGGTCACACACAAACAGATCATTTGGAATTGATGATCCACCCACAGAAAAAGGAATGGGATAATGATGGCATTGATAAACATCAGTGTTAGACGTGTTACTGATGCTAAAGATGATTAATGTTTGCTTTCATTATTGAATGCTATTATTATTATTATTGTTACTTTGGTCTTTCTAGGGAGAAACCCCACATTAAATCTAATTTTTTCTTGTACTATAATACAGTAACAGGAGATTTGTTTCCTATAATACACATATTGTGTGCAAAAAAGGCAATTGCTGTTGAAAATTGAAATGTGTTGAAATGTGAGTTTAGCTGAATTCTGTGGGGGACTCCATCCACCACCTCATATGATATATGAAACTGCACTAAGACTTGTGGCTGCCCATGCTAGTCTCCCTGTTGCTCACACCTAGCCCCTAACCCCTACACCTCATTTTGTAATATTATCTGGCTGCGAGGAGCCAGGCATAAATCAAGGATGTATGAACTAACTGATGTTATGTATGGTGATGTGATTTTTATTTCTGCGATGTTCTTCTCACACATGCTACTTCCACTGTGAAAAACTGATGGTGTGCATTACAGCCTGTGGTTTTACAGCTCATCAAATCATACAGTATTTCACTGATCTCATTTTCACTTTTTTTGTACAAAACACAGAGACCTGGACACTGCATATACTTCACTACTTAACCCTATGAGGAGTTCAAAAGACTAGTCCATTTGAGATTGTTAAGAATATTGTTTGGTTCAGCTACACCTTGACACTAGAGAAGACATGTCTCCGCCATGCATACCCAAATCTACACCTATGGCACTTCGTAGTCCCATAGTAGTAGTGGTAGTCTTTTTAATACATACCGGAATGTCTGAAAAAGACACATCACTAGTGGAACAAGCAACATGACAGAGTCTAGCATGCTTTCTGCTGTTACAATCACAAGCTTTTAGTGCAGATGCTAGTTTTAGTGCCAAGATAAATAATTTACTTGTGAGATTATTTTTTGTCCTCTGCAGTGCAGACAAGGTTGCTGATAGGGTTCTGTGTGTGCCGTGTGACCAAGTAGGAGGGAGTGGAAAGCCATATTAACTCCTCCACCAACTACTATTAAAGCAATCCAGAAACAGCTCTGCCTGGCATTAGACTGAGTGCAATACCAAGTGTTTTATTTGACTATCACCAAACTCTATCATGAGCAGTGTAGTCCAGAACCCCTACATCGGCCGAACACCAACCACTCGGGTGAGTAGCTTCTAGTGGTAATGGGTCAAAAGGATTGATATTGCATGGCTATGCTACCCATGTCTGGAGTACTATATGGTAACATACACCGATGAGCTGAATGGTGTTTCCTAACAGTACATGCAGTATGTACATACTGTACATCCTGTAGTGAAATGGGGAAAATTGTGATGGCTCAAGATTATTTGACATGTGATTCTCTAGTGGTTCTCTCTCTTGTTCTTTTTTGGAGACGCCACTGTTCTTCTGTTCAGTCTTAATTAAAGTAGCTAGATCATCCATCCATCATCGAGATCAGGATGCAGAAAGAGAGTCTTAAATTATTGAATGGCTTGGGATTTTCTGGTATAGGTGCTCTAGCAGGTTAGAAAAATGATTGAATAGAGATTGTACTCTTGATCTATCTGGATATACAGCTGTATTTCTAATGTGCAGATTTATTACAGGGGGTAAATTCCCAAGAAATAGTATCTAAATGATTCAAAATTACTAGATTATGTATTTCGTGCAGCTGGTGGCAGTACCAGTAGCACTGTATCTGGCAGCCAGAGAGGAGGACCACAGCCCACTGAGCTGAGGTGGTAGGTAGAAGACAACATGGATATAGTAATCTGGGTTGAATATGCAGCTGAGGATAAGAATATTTGGCTCAGCTTTCTGCACTGGTTTCGGCAGAGATTGTAAACCAAATTATGTAGTCCTGGTGATTAGCTCAGACCATACAGAACTTTGTTACATACGGACCTACTGAAGAAAGTATAGCCACAGATATTTATTTTGTTGGTGCTGTACTTACTGCTTGAATTATAACCTTATACTACTGTTATATTTGACTCAGACTCTACACTGGTTTCATTTTAATGCTTAACTTCTGATTATAGGCTGCCTACCTACCTCGTTGTTGGGCCGTGATGGTGTTGGCTGCTCATGATTTCAGAATTTTCAGTTCGCAAATGAAGCGTTTACACATTCAGGCTGTTTCAGATGCATTTTATATTTTGGTTAGATGCAGCCCACCTGATTCTATTTCTCTGATTTTCTGGATCACAAGAAATAAGGAGACATGCAACTGATCACATCATGAATTAGCCTTCAGCATGCTAACATTAAAATGTGACTGGATGACTGCTTGATTTATTTGCCATGTACTCATAATGTCAGTGTTGCTAAGACTGTTCAGTTAATCAGTGAACGCTTATTGTCAGCCACTCAGTGAACTGTTGGCTAGCTAGCTATCTAGAATACTGTTTGATGACATGATGAAAAAACTTCTGTTCATAGTTGCCATTACGTGACACACTCTGTTGGTTAAGGAAGGACTGGTGCTTTGCATATAGACTTGTTAGTATGTATTGGTGCTTAAAGGAGCTATTTGTCCATTTTTGCTACTGCTACATAGCCAAAGTTAGCATTAACAGCTGTTTACTTATCTAGAAGAAACATTACGAGTTCAGCATCAAAATTCATTCCCTTACTCACTAAGAGCTGCCTCCAGCAGTGGAGAGTTCAATCACTCCTTTCCTTCTACTTGAGTTTGCATGCTAACCAGTTAACCCTGGCCCAACTGGCGTGTCTCGTCACTTTCCGATAGTGACTCACTGCAGCATACTAGGGGTGTTAAAAATAAGAGTTTTTACGATGCATTGTGATGCTGACGTGGATGATTCTGCATCGATACAGTGGCACGACATAACACTTTACCTGGACAATAAAGTGTTAAAGTTAAAAATGACCTCCTGCTACCGATGCATGAGACGTAGTCGCATTAGCTGTTTTCACCCTGAGAAGCTAACGTCTGCCACTGTAAAGGAAATAGCGGACCCAGCCCAGCCAAGAACCGATGTGACGCTGTTGTGAGATGTTAGCGATAATATGTGATTCCTGGACTTCCTTGGAGTCTGGTGGAACAGTAATGGTACATTACATTAGCAAGGATTAGCATGTCTGTGATGTTCTCTACATTCAGAAAGTTTCCTTTCTTAAAGCAGAGGACAGTTTCTTACATTACATTCACACACATCGGAGGCAATTTGGGGTTCAGTATCTTGCCCAAGGATACTTTGGCATGCAGACTGGAGGAGCCGGGAATCAAACCACCGACCTTCTGATTGGTGAGCGACTGCTCTACCTCCTGAGCCACAGCCGCCCCTAAGTATTAGTTTTGTTTTTGAGGATGGAACAATTTCACACACAAATATAGGAAGGCGGGACCTATACAATTTATTTATTCTAGTTTATACTGTAAAGATTGACATAACATTGATTTTTAATCCCTTTTCTAAATAATAAAAAAGGGAGTTCATATTTTTCTGACTGCTTTTATTCATTGATGAAAAATCAGAATCATCAGAATCAGAATCAGTAGCCATTTGCAGTATATAGAAAATTGGGGATGCAACACATCATGATGCATCATGATGCATTGCGATATCGAATAGAATCGTTGACAGGATAATCGTGATCAAATCCAATCATGAGATCAATAAAAATGCACAGCCCTGCAGCATACAGACTGCCCCGAAGTAGTAGCTCTGCTCAGAGGGCATATTCTAACATCTTTTATTGTAATCTTGTATCGTAGCTGAAGTTCTTGGGAAGTGACCATCACCACCACCTGATCTTAGCAAGGAATGACATTTGGTGACAGAGAAAGCTTACAAATAACCCCTTTAAATGTACTGTACAAATGTAGCATAACCACAAAGTTTGAATGTATTAATTAGCCTATATTTATAGTCTGCACAACTATAACTAGCAGTATCAGTATGCCAGCAGTTGTGGTACCAGTTTGCATCAGTTTTGTTTCTACTGTCTGTGGCATTCTATGCTGCTATTTATCTGCCCACCCTGAGTCTGGTTCTGCTCGAAGTTTCTGCACTTAAAAGGAAATTTTTCCTTGCCACTGTCACCTAGTGCTTCTCATGGTGGGGGCTGTTGGGTATCTCTCTGTGAATATAATAATATAAGGAGTATGATAGACCTGCTCTATTTGAAAAGTGCCTTGAGATGACTTCTGTTGTGATTTGGTGCTATATAAATAAAACTGAACTGAATTTAATTGAAATGAACCTGTCAGCAATCCAATATACATATAATTTCATAGTAAAGATAAATAAAGAAATAATTAGTTACATTTATTAGACCCCCCAAAAATTGACTCTGACTGAGAAAAACAAAACAAAACTCTGGTTGTTCTTTCATAACTGTCCTTTGCATATATCCTCTGCATAAGCATACCTATTTTATGCACACAAAAGCCAACTTTTTGATGAAACTGTTTCATTTTTCCAACAATTCTCACAGGGGATGAATGAAATCAAATATAAATGCAGGATGAGGAAAAGTTAAGACTACCCTTCCTTCAGCAGAAAGAAAAAAAACACATCTCCTGAGGCCCCCAACCACCTAATATTTTTTGTAACCATAAAATAACACTTCCCAAGAAATAAACAAGAATTCACTATGTGTATATGCATCATTTATGCATTTACAATAGGAAGCATTTACAGGAGGCAGATTCAATGAAAAGTTATGCAAGCTAAGCTGCCTATTGTGTTTCCAATTCAGCAGCGTCAGTGTTATATCTATTCTTCTTATCTGACAAACCAATTTAGCAGTGATTCTTAACTGTGAAACTACCAGTTCTGAAAATCAGCTTCCATCAGCCAACAGTGGTGTTTCTCCCCATAGAGAATTATTCTCATGCATGCCACTATTCCATAGATATCTACTCAGTATATGAGTATGGATCTTGCACTGTTTCCAACAGCATTGTCATGTGCATGTATTCATGTTAATCTTTTCAACTGCACAGACAAATGGCAAAGTATATCTGTCCCTCACATACAATACGTCACGCTCCTATAAATTACTTAGTGTGTGTACTTCAATAATGCAGACAGCAGAGACAGAGCAGAGACCATCAAACAGCTGTGATTATGTTACAAGCCATGCTGCACGTGGCAGTTGGACGGGTTTAGAAGAGTGGATTCCCTGGAGGACTGACAGACTCAGATTGGCATATTTATATAGTCATGGCTGTATCATGCTTCTGTTTGGTTGTAACACTACATTTTGTTATGTCATCAACTTCTAGATGCCCAAGCCTGGGGGCAGTGGAGGGGTGCCACCAGGGAGTCGAGACGGCAGTGGGATTTGTCGAAGCAGTAGCATCAGCAGTGGAAGTGGTGGGTCTGGAGGCAAGATACTGTCTCTGTCATCCATGAGTGATAGTGTGCACAGTGGCCTGAGCTGTTTCTTATCAGAGCAAGCACTCGAGCAGGAAGAAAGGCAGCAGCGCAGTCGCCAGTTAGCAGAGTTTCAGCGCCTCAAAGAGGTTCGTGCAGCTGCTCAGCTCAAAAACCTGGAGGATTTCCTTAGGATGAACCATGTATCACTCAGGGACAGCATATCTTATTCTACTGGCATGATTTACAGGTAAGCTGAGGCCATATATAGCAACATACACACATAACACACAACACAGTATTAATATATATATATATATATATATATATATATATATATATATATATTCAAATTAACTGAACTCCCACATGTGTGGTCTTTTTAATGAGAGGTTTATGTACTGTGACTCCATTCTCAGTCACCTGAGGAAGGGTTGTTGCTCCTCTGCTTTTACATAACATAAAATGTGTGTGGTCCATCACAATTACCCACCCACAATATTGATGTCTTTTCCATAGGTCTAAATGCAGATGTCACTTTAGTCACTGTTCTGACTGAAACACAAGCCAGTTTAATTCAGATCCAAAAATAATTTTATTTTAAAAATCTTGGAAAGTGAAATTTTTCTGTTCTGTTGGCAGATTTTTTCTTATTTTAACTCATATTCCCCCCACTTTATAGCTTTTTTCTTGTATTGTATGTACCCCAAGTATTATTAGATCCACAGCATGTAGCACATCACCATCAGAGAGGGTGAAAAAGACCTTACTCTACAATTTCTCAGATAGCCCTCCTCACTGTGAAGAGGAAGAGGTCCTCAACAAGGGCTTATCATAAGTCCTTCCTCTCACTATTGATCCCTTCAGTCTCAAGGTAGAGATGTTTAAATTGTATTGGTCCAGTCAGTCAGTTTACAACCGTCCATCTGGAAGGTTAGCTGTACTTTTTCATTTTTGCGAAAAGAAACAAAATGATGATGGGGAAGCAGGAAGTGAAAGCACAGCCTTGACATAACAAAGGATCTGCTGCCAATGTCCCAGTCCCATACACTACAGGAGACCTTCAGAGATCCCATGTCCAACAGGTCAGAGCTGTTTTGGCAGTAGTGGGGGACCTATGCAATATTAGGCAGGTCCCACAGCTACTGAATCAGATTGGGATCTGGGGAGTTTGGAGCCCAGGTCAACAGCTTTGGCTCTTTGACGTGTTCCTGGAGACTGAGTTGACTGAGCAGTTTTTGTGGTGTGGTGGGAACATTATCCTGCTGGGGGAGGCCCCTGACATTGGGGAGTGTTGTTGCCATTGGAGGGGTGTGTGCTTGGTTTATATTTAGGTGGGTGGTGCGTGACAAAGTAACGTCCAAATGAATGTCAGGAGCAAAGGTTCCTCAGCAGAACATTGTGTTATAATGAGATGATCGATGTTATTCACTTCATCCACCAGTGGTCATGATGTTATGGCTGATCGGTGTATATAGTTTATAATTAGACATTGTTCATCTCACTGAAGTGTAATTTTTTTTTCATCTGCAGGAATTTGGGTAAATCGGGGCTGAGGGTGTCCTGTCTTGGATTAGGTGAGTGTGGCATATACTGTACATGCAAGGGCATCAACAATAACAATAAGATTATGAATATCAATGACAGTATATAGAGGCAAAAGAAATGAATTAGCACCAAACAAATACAAGTGCTGTTCAGTCTGCAAGTCAACAAGTTTGAGCTATCATGCTTGCACTAATTTCTGTACCAGCTTCTAGGCAGTTGAGATCACAAGCTTCAACAGGACAGGTTTGTATCCAAATGTTTAACATGCCCATGCCCAGACATGTGAAATGTGAGTACTACACTGTATAGTGCCTTTAAAAATTCCCACAATAGGGAAACAGTGTCTATACCATGTACAGTATTTTCTGCTAGCAATCCTTCCTAATCCGTGCATGTCCTTTATTTTTGTTTTGACCTGTGTACTTATTTTGTCAATATTGAATTGTGGTTTTCTGCCATGATGGTGCCTAGGTTATGAATTTTTGGTCTCAACCAACAATGTTAGTACTGTACTTTGGACGATTTACTGAAAACAGTCAGTGAAACCATGAGAAAGATGTGCCTTTTCTGTGGTTGGTGTTAATGTCTACAGTGAGTGCTGAGTTTACACACTGTTGATTTTAAATGTTCAGTAAATAAGAGAAAGAGCAGGTAACACGCAGAGGAAAACTATATAGTGCTACAATATTCCACAATGTGCAGCCACAGTGGCTGTCATTACTAATGTCTGCTTTGTCCCCCAGAAAGTAAAATATTTTGAATTCACCCCCAGCATTTTATTCAGTAACATTCCACAGCAATCACACAGTGCAGCTGTTGCCATTTAGCTTTATTTTATGAGACGACTTAAAGATGATAGGATAGAGATTTGATGGATGTCTCAGTCAGTAGATCTTTACCACCTGAAAACTTTGGTATGGTATGACACACACGATACTCGTGTCTTGCAGTGGGCTCCCTAAACACATGGGCACTGCAAATCTCTTCAATTATGTAACTGCATTCCTCACAACATTTGAAACCCAGCACACACGATGTACAGTGGCAACATACAGCCATCAACTGTGGATTGATGATGAAAAATGAAATAATGCATTTCAAGTATTTTATTTGTAACAAAGTAAAATGGATAACTGAGAAAATGAATCCCATTTGTGCACATATCTGATCAGTCCTACAATTGCAAATCATGTCATTTGACAATGTTGTCTGACAAAATCAACATGAACACAGGTTAATGACCACAGTTGTGTGATCGACTGCATCAATGGTTAAAATGAGTGAGTACAGATAAGGTCAGAGACAACAGTAGCTTGTCATCATTAATTATTTCAACCTTTCCACAGACACATGGATTTAGCAGTTACTGAACATGTGCGCTTCTCCAAACTCCATATTATATTTGTTTGGTAATGAAGGGACAGTTGAAGGAGCGTTAATGTTTTTCCCTTAGATAAATAAGGACTGATACTTTGCATATGGACTTTATTTACTGGACTGGCTTTTCAGATAGGCAGAGGAGCAGAACCACATGGTTTTAGGGGGGGATTAGCCTATCTCAGGCAGGCACTTCAACTATGAAATACTGTAGCTTTAATGCAAGTTTTGATTTGTTCAGGTTTTGAGACAGTGGTCTCTGAGATTTCTGCCTTCAACCCATTATAATGAAATCAAATTGCGTTGAAAATATGGGCCCAAAGTACAACCTCAGTGCAAAAAAGTGAGCGCACCTGTGACCACTGCAACAAAAGTGATATTATCAGTGACTTCCAATTAAGGCTAATTGCATAAGCAAGATTGTGAAAGAACCTGTGAACACAACAGCTTTCTTGGCCTGGGTTGTGTCTAATGCCACATGGCTCCACTGTCTGAACAAATAAGAAACCAATTTGTGAGACTTCATTAAGATGAGAGAGGGTACAAAAACGTCAGTAGCAACATAGCTGCAGCAGAGGTTGGGAGGTAAACAAAGAGCCACATTACCAAAAACAGAAAGAACAGTGGCACGTCTTTAAAAAAAATGAACCACACATAATTTAGACTCACTGAAACAGCACTCTGGGCTTCAGTACCATGCCAACTGACTACTGGACTTCTTCATAAACAGACCCCAGTCAGTTATTCTAATGCTCAACACTAGGGTTGTTTGCTCAGCCCCCTCCCGTTCACACTATACACCCATGACTGCATTCCCAGACATCTGAGGTGAAACAGGTGATCTGTTTTAGGTGTCATGCCATGTCATCATCATCCTGGTAAAAAACAAAAAACAAAACAAAAAGGTCAGAAAACAGTGCACTTCTTGAGGAAACTTAAGAAGGCTACGTTTTCATGCTAAGTTCTTGTTAACTTTTACAGAGGAACAATAGAATGCATCCTAACAGGAAACATCACAAACTGGCATGGGATGTGTACAAGCAAGGTTCTGCAATGGGTGATTAAAACTGTGCAGAAAATCACTGGTACCCATCTACCAAGCATCAGTGATACCAGAGAGGTGAGGTGCCTGCGCAAAACCCAAAGGATACAAACAGACAGTACCCACCCCTGCCACAGCCTGTTCACCTTGCTGCCGTTCACTACAGGAAACACATTCTAGCAACAAGTGACACGTTAAGTGAAATACTACTGGTCCATTTTTGGGTGAATGAAATATGCAAGCTTCTCGAGGCACCACTACACCACTGCTTCAGTGCAGTATCTTTACTCTGACTGTGACACAACTGAATTAATCTGCCAGTCCACACTACACCACAGAAATAGTTTTATTTTTCTGACTTTATTGATCTGTAATTTTGTTATAAAATATTGTTTCAGAATTATTCTTAAATTGAATCTTAAATCTTGAATCTTGAATCATTGAAAACTACCTCCCTAGGGTCAGCTGAAATAATAATAATAATACCTAGAATATGACCATTTCATAAGGCTAGCTTTTTTGTGTCAGTTGGATGGTCTGAAATGGACGTATATGAGGCAGTGTTACCATCACCATGGCAGGCCCCAGTGGGCCCATATGTGACCACTATTTTATAACCCAGGTGCAACCACCCGCCCCCATCCCCCACCAAAAAACACTCACTATTAAATGTTGGCTTGCAAACTGAACAATACTCAAAATATTACAAATATTATGACCATCTCACACATGCTCACAGTGTGATCTTTTTATTTTTGTGCAGGCACATGGGTTACCTTTGGAGGACAGATAACGAATGAGGTAGGAAATATTACCTAAACACTCATCTAATTCAGGCTCATGTTTAACAGGAAGAAACAATCCCAGTATTTCCCAGTCAAGAGTTTCTTCATCAGACCTTTTGATAAGTTTGACAAGCTTACAACACCCGATCTACCAACTGATGGAGGTGGCCCACTGGTTTCAGTTCATTTTAGTACACGATCAAATCTGCTTGTAGAGACTTGAAGCTTGCACAACAATGTTAATGTATCACAGTGAAACACATTTCTGCACAGCTTTTAAAATATAAAAAAAATATAAAAAATATAAAATAAATAATATAAAAAAAATTAAAGTTACTTAATTAGAGAATTTTAATTGTGTGGCAGAGTGATCTGTGAATCCTTCCTGATGGTGCAAATATAAATCCTAGCTATGGTGAGTTGGTCAGAAACAACTAAGTCCGTCCAATCAGAACTACTCGTAGGTAGGATACCTGTCCAAAAGACACATATGCATCATTTCTGCCATCGAAATGCAGAGACAAAAGGTTGTTTTATGAACACAATCCTTAATAATTACACTGACATGTTTTGGCAAGTGAAGCACTGAATTTGAAGGTGGGTGTATCACTTGAATTTTCATTTTGCAAATTGAAAAAAAATATTATCTATTATTAGCACTAATAGAGGGTGTAAGCAGATAGAAGTTATTTAGCTTTAACATGTAAAACTACTGGTATGCACAGGGTTGCTGAAGGTGCTTTAACAATTGGCCAAACTTGGTTCAACAAGAAAATCACATCAAAAAAGATTCAGTCTGAGGAAAATTAAGGAATCAAAATCATGAGGATTCATCCCAGGGGACCGTGAATATCTTACAAAATGGTACAGATATGCCAAACCCTTTAACGGTTGTTGAGATTTGATGTAGTGGATCTACCAAGCTAACTGATGCTGCCCGTCCTATAACCTTGCCACCACTGTGGCTCAAACGTCTTTCTTAAATAAGATATATATTGAAGCACACTTGATATAACTGTTGACATTGTGAGGAACTTTTCAGAGGTCAGAGAGAGAGAAATGCAATAGTTTCACACATTGCTCATCTTTATCTTCATCTCATGTTTGCTGTTGAAGGTGGCAGAGGAGCTGGTGACTTTGGCATATGAGAATGGAATCAATCTGTTTGACACAGCTGAAGTGTATAACGCTGGAAAGTAAGTATATTTATGTAAATGTTTGCCTGTTAGACTTTAAGTGTAAGGCTGAGAACAGAACTCAACAAGACGAGTGAGATGAAACAAGACAATCTACAGAGTGTTTTGAGCTACATGCTAACATCAGCATGCTATAATGCTCACAATGACTATGCTAACATTCTGATGTTTAAATGTTAAATAGTTAAAATAGTCAAATAATTATTGAGATACGTCATAGCCAAAATGGTGGATCAGCTAAGTAACACTCAGGCTGGCATTGCTATCCTTAGAGCCCTGCTACTAGCATAGTTTTATGGAGACATGGATTCCATGGCTCCTGTGTTCCAAGGCTGAATCAGATCCTGGAGGCACTGCAGTAGAGTGCTCCAGCCTGCCAAAGAGTGTAAACAAATGTTTGTTAAACCTCCTGTTTCATACTCCTGCTTACCTCTGGCAGGTACACCTTGGGCTCAGAGTTGCATTGAGATGTTTGGGCTCACATAAACCTGCTTGCAGTTCTAATATTTTTATTGAATTTTGATTTTTTTTTTTTTTTTTTGCCTTGAATAAAGGATTATACTATCCTGGTGTCATATATTACAGCAAGTAGTTTCTAATTAATTATGATTACACCATTAGGGATTAATGTGGCCACTGAATACACCACAAACCAGGCAGCCAAATGCCTATGGTGTCTTACAGTTGAATTTATGTTGGTGGAAAGAGACTATCCAATCAAGACATTCAGCTGATACTGTCAAGAGCAACAAACCCTGGTTTACAAGGCAGCTTCATCAGGCTGAGGAAGAGGCCTGCAGAAGAACCAGGCAAGAAATACACTGACAAAGGAAGTTAGAGTAACAAAGAGAAGCTGCAGTGAAAAGCTGAAAAGGTTTTCAGTCAACACCCTGCGTCTGTGTGGAGAGCAGCCTGCAGCATCAGCAACATCATCAGTTGCAGGGCACTATCCACACACACTGTGGAGAACCATCAGCTGGCTGTTGTGTTTTACTGTAGGTCTGATAAGCCTGGTGTTCATTTCATTAACAAAAATTGTGATGAAATATATTCATCAACAACCTTTTTTCCCATAACAAAGACAGAATGTATAACAATATCTGGGACTCAATCTCCATACAGTCTTCTTGACAAAGGCTGATTGAAATGGAGTTTAAAAATAAAACTTGAAAAATTAGAGAAAAAAACCCCCAAACAAATTGTTTTTTCAGTCATCTTACATCATTGTTTTTTTTTGTTTGTTTGTTTGTTTGTTTTCTTTTTTTTCTCAAATAGCATGATCTAAATGTCCTTCTTTCATTGGATGCCTGCACTGCATATTTCTCTTCCCGTCTGCCAGAATCATCTTCCTGGTGATTCTGCACACTTGCAGTGCACCATGAACGCACCGCCAGCAGTGCTAATCTGTACCTTGCTACTTTATGCATTTAAACACTACAGCTGTGGGAGGTCGTATAACATACAGTGAAGGGAGAAGAACATCATCACTTGGTCAGAAAAAACAGACAGTGTCAGTTCACTTGGAGGACATTACACGCCCCCTGCTGGACCACTTGCTGTTTGCCTTCAAAACACCTAGGCTCCTTGACTCTTCAGGGATGTATGTTAGGGTTATGCTTGTGGACTTCAGCTTCAGCATTCTACACCATCATCTGACATAGAGCATAACCTACATCACAAGCCTCTTTTAAAGAGAGATCCTGTGTTAAGTAGACCCCTCCACTGTGCCACTTTTGCTTGTTCACACTGGACCTACGCATGTGTGATTTTAGATAGCATGTCGGCACAGCAGAAGCAGTGACGTGACGTGTAACACAACAGAGTCAGCGTCTGTCCTGTGATGCGATTCTCCCTTTTAAACAGATGACGATTTGGCTCTGTAAATACTTCCCCCAAACTAGTATTAGTTATTGTATCAAGACATTCAAAAATGTCCTTAGTTTTTGCCTGAAAAGCAATGTTGTAATGATTAATCCACAAAGGCAGAAGTAGAAGTACGTAGAAGACAATGACAGTAAACTAGAATTGTCTATGCAGAAAATTAATGGAACATACTTAAAGAACTGTGGATTCCCCAAAATAACTCATTCATAATTCTATAATAGCCTTAAACTGTAAAGTAGGATCTCCCAACACAGGTGTGTAGAACATACTATCCCTTCACTATATTACATAGTCCCTTCACATAATCACTTCTATTTATAATAACCCCAGTTGTATTTCACAATCAGTTTCTCTTTTGTTTATGAAGGACTTAACAGACATATAGAAGCTGTTAAATTGCTATGATGCTACTTTTGCTTTATATAATGTTGGTTTGTTTACAGTTTACATCACTAAACATAATTATTATTACATTAGTAACCTAAGAGCAAACTGGTTGATGAGAAACTGGTGAAGGAAAAAATAACATGGGCATCAGTAAAGGTTACTTCATCCTGTACATTACTCTGTGTTTTCTGAACAATTAAGAAATTAATTAAGAAACATGGCATCTCTCTCTCTCTTTCTCTCTCTCTCTCTCTCTCTCTCTCCCAGGGCTGAGGTTGTCTTGGGAAGTATCATGAAGAAGAAAGGATGGAGGTAGACTTATCATATTCTGAATCTTGTTTGTGCAGACTTGTAATCTTAAAACTAGTAGTATGACCAGAAGGTTTAGCTTAAAAAACAAAGCATTGGAGGTGACATGTATTTTTTTTAACATAATAATTGTATATAATATATTAAAACCTGACAGTGAGAGCCGTCCTCTTAGTGACTTGCAGCTCCTGTGACCAGCTCCTTCCTTCCCCACCAGAGAGGTCACATTCCATGTTCCTAGAACTAGTCTGTCACACCAGGAGGTATTGACACGCCCAGATCCCAGACCTGAAGTTTCAGGAGAGCCACAAGTTCAGTCAAGGAGAATAGAAATACAAGTTAACATTGTGTAATGACACCCAATTCTGAAGTTTATCTTTTTTGCAGGGCATATTTAAACCCATATAAAACTAGGACACTAAGACACTAATTATGCCAAACACAAAGGGCAAACTGGGATGCTTGTATGGGCTGTCTAAGGTTGATATATCTACAGACTCACAGGAGTATGGAAACTGGATCTTAGCTATCTGATGAGTTTTGGAATGAGGGGATGAAGAGCGTGACTGTTCCATGATTGTTTCAAGGTGTCATATCTGAGAGGATGAAACTACCACAGTCTGATTTCTGTGTTTGCATATGTTTTCACATTCAGGCGTTCCAGTTTAGTCATCACCACCAAAATCTTCTGGGGGGGAAAGTATGTATTATCTTTTTCTCTCTTTCTTTCTTTCTTTCTCCATGTCTCTCTTTTATTGTGACTGCAATGAATTCAACAGGCCCCCCCTCTAGTCATAAACTAGGTATTGGAAGGAGGCACCTGGAAGGATATGCAGTACATTCAAGGCCATTTTATGACTTTTTAATAGAAAAGGGAAACTGTAAAGTGGTAAAGTATCTGCACAATACAGGACCTGTCAGGTATTATTGTGACCAAGTTATGGGGACATAAACATCATTACAGTAGCAGAGCTCAGACAGAGACAGATAAAGAGGCTTAACACAACACCTAACGGCAAATGTGTATAGTCCTCTCCACTAGCTGGAAAAAATCCAGTGGGATGAATCTTTGTGTTATATACTGTATAAATAACATTATGCTGTACTGTCCTTTTCTGTTACCTTACTTTTTTTTTATTTTTTTGCCTGACTTTACAACTATTTACAGCCACTTACATCATCTGCCTCCCAGTGTTGAAATTTTCTGTCATACCACTCAGTGAAGCAGAGATGAGCCTCCAATGCTGCACAAAGGGACATTACAAGACCTACACTTTGCACATTTTAATAACAGTTTAATAAACCCAAAGGTGGCTATAAAGGCAATATCTAAGCCACAACAGAGGTCTTAAGAGACCATAATGAATAAAAATCGACAGATACTTTGTGTTTGAGCATAACCTGACCACCTACTTTCATCCATAGCATATTTAGGCCCTCAGAATGTTTCTGTTTTACCATTTTTGTTGCAATTCTTGCAGAAAATGCCTACCACACCTTAGTGAAAAACTGGAAAAGTTAAGATGCGCTGTATTGTTTGTGAAAGTCCAGTTTCATGCCAGGGTCCTCCATTGGCAAATCTGAGGTGGCTGCTTATCATCCTCTCAGGGTCAGGGTTGTTTGCTCCTGAATGAAGTCAGTGAACCTTTCTCCCGGATGATACCAACCTCTACTGTGGTTGTGTTTAAACACTCTCTGTGCTAACTGAGTGCAAATTTGGTTTATCCACACATAGAGTTGTGAAAAACATCCCATCAGATTTAAAATTGCTCTCCAAATTGCAACATCTCAGCTACCGTACCTTGTTGGCTTCTGTCTGTATGGCACATTCAATGTGTGCTCTCACCACATATTCAATTGACTCAACCAATATAAGTTGCATTTTACAGCATCAGTATACTGCAATGCAGTGTCCAGTGACAGATTTCCCTAAAGTCCTAGACCATTCTGAACCCCCCATCAGCCATGTTGTTTTGTAAAAATGTGGCAACTACATCCCACATGAAATCATCACTCCCTGACTGATATTATCCACATATGTATAGAGGAGGCACTTAGTGAAACAACAGAATTTTAATCTATACTATGTGCTTATGTGCTAAATATAGCAATGACCAATATAAAAATAATTGTTACAATTCTACACACCCTTTGAAATGTCCTACTTTTCAAACTTTGAATTATGAAATGAAATGAAATGAATGTCTTTTTTTCAGAGCAGAAATGGAAAGAGGATTGTCTAGAAAACATATAATTGAAGGTAAGATCTTTTAGCTACCATTGTGAATAACTAATAGACCTGCATTTTGTCATGAAAACAAAACCAAATGTATTTATTTCCTTGTTCATAGCTGCATGTGCCACCATAGCCATGTAACAACAGAATACTTAACAATGATAATACAATAAATATGTAATTATCTCTATGAACAGGTCTAAGAGCATCACTGGAGAGACTTCAGCTGGAGTACATAGATGTGATTTTTGCAAATCGACCAGATCCTAACACACCTATAGAAGGTAGGTGTGCTTCGATCCTCCAAGTGATCAGAGTCAGTTTTTTTGCTTTCTGTGGTGGTGAAATACTGAGACTCAAGTTTTGCTTGGCCTAACAAGACTTGGAGAGGCTGGTCATCTAGATTTTAATACAATTTTAGAGAGACATTAACAGGTTTAGATGATTGCACAGTTAAAGTGGTCTCTGATTTGCCAAGGAATCTAATAGCCATTCCAGCTAAAACACTGAGGGCTCTGTTTTCATGAATGAAGGTGTGGAGCATAATGCACACTTCAGTGTGTATGTTTGGCCATCCAGTGAGTTTTACTGAGACATCCACGATGTAAAGAATTGCAAATGTGAATGTATAGCAGCACGAGTATCCTCACAGTCACCATATTTGCAAATGTGTATTGAAAGCAGTAAAATAAAAGTAATGTTGATTTTCTCTTTATACATTCAATTCAATGAAATGTCTCTTGTTTTCTCTGTAAATATCATAATATAAAGAGTTCAGTCTAGACCTGCTCTATATGAAAAAGTCTATCTGTTGTGATTTGGCGATATGTAAAAAAAACGGAATTGAACTGAATTGAGTTGAATGTATCCAACAGCCTGGTAAGTGGGATGTCACTTACACTACAAGCCCTCACACAGTACTGTTGTATTGTTTTTCTAACCTGGTTAGTTCAATCACAAGCCAGAGAAAATCCAGTAGATTATGTTGTTGGGGAGTTGTTCTTCCAGAACAACTGAGCGGCCTATTCACTGTATGCTGAACTCAGAACTTACATAAACAACGTATTAGACAGTACAATTTTTATGCTATTTCTTGTCCTTATTTAACCTAATCTCATTTTTCTTCTTATAGCTGTTTCTGTCTTTTGTAGTCTGTCTGAAGTTTGCTGAATCTTCATGACTTAGCTAATTTAGTCTGTTTTGGTAGAGACGGTGAGGGCAATGACCCATGTGATCAACCATGGGATGGCCTTGTATTGGGGTACGTCACGATGGACTTCAATGGAGATCATGGTGAGTTCACACACAAGTCTCAAAATATCCTAGAAATCATCATAGAATCATATGTTCATTTGGTTCTTTGAGATTCAAACCACTAGTAAGTTAATGCCATCTCAAAATTAGATTTGGTCTAACGAGGTCAGTGGTGGTGCTGGTGTTCCATATCTGTTTGGGTTTGTTTGGGTCCACCACATTTTGACTTTCAGATTATCCTTTGGTCTATTAAAGATTGCAGATATGCATCAACACCAATCTGGGTAGGTCTTCAGTTGGTCCATTTTTGATTGAATTGAAAAAATTTGGACTGATGAGGTCGTGTAATCTCGAACTGTTCACTAATTGGTTTCCTGTGCTTCCTGTAGGAGGCATACTCTGTGTACGACAGTTCAGCAGATCCCACCGATTTGTGTGAACAGGCAGAATATACATGTTCCAGAGGAGAAGGTTGAAGTGCAGCTCCTGAACTGTTCCATAAGATAGGTAAAGAAGTTGCCATAGTCTGTGAAATCTCCTCATTAGTATTATGTATTTAGTTTGTAAGATATTCAATCAGCTAATACTAGCTCCAGTCCAATTTGTTTAAGTTACTGGATTCTTTATTACGTGCTTCTCTATATTAGTAGATTCTGCCGCTTGTCAGGTATTGGAACGTATTGGTCTCCACTGGCCTGTGGGATCATCTCAGGAAGTATAACGGGATCCCCCCAAATTCCGTGCCTCACTTGAAATTATCCTCTTCTTAAATACTTAGCTATGTCTCGTTGTGTCACATCTTCATTCGTCCTGTCACTTTTCATCTAATTAATCCTCATCTTCACTCATTGCAGATGACCTACTTGCCTTACACGATAATCCTACCAGAAATCACAATGGAGACAAACAGTCAAGCGAAAAAACATGTCAAAGCAAGCACAAATTCTGTACATAAGAACAGGGTAGGTTTCATGGCTAAAATTAAATTACAATTTTACAATTCCCACATAAGTCTAATGGTATTTTGCACAGAATAAGTTTGATTCATGTCTAGGTTTTGTCTCTCTGAGATTTCTCCTTAACTCACAGATGTTTAGAAAACCTCACCAACAACATGTTTCCAGAAACACTCTCCTGTGTCCTCTGCCTAATCCACATACCATATACCACATGCTGTGTTTTGTGGAACTGCTTACCCAGAAGAAACAGTCTTTATGATGTTGTGATACTGCTGCTAATGAAGCTACAAGCTACTGTACCCTTCATTAGATTATGAAATGTCTAATCTATTTTATTATTTATTTCTTTATTCTGGTATATGACTATATTGAAGAGGTCAAAACCAAGTTAGTTTAAACCAGTTTTCAGTTTTACAGGGTTGAAAGACCTCCAGCCTAGTAGCTCTTTCCCTAGTCTTCTTATGACAAAAGACAGCTTCATTAAAAATGTTCAAACTGGACAGGTTATCTTTTGTTACAGTCTTGGTTGAGTACCTGCCAAGCCCTGTCTTGCCTTTAGGCCTCTGGCTTTATGCTTTACTGTCTGTAACAGGGTTATCAGTGGATGAAGGACAAGATCCTGGAAGGTGAGGAGGGGCACCGTCAGCGGGTGAAGCTCATAGAGCTGCAGGCGGTTGCTGACTGACTAGGCTGCCTCACTGCCCCAACTGGCTATTGGTAAACAAAACTATAATGTGTTGCTCTGTCTGTGTCATCATATCCTATGAGCTGTCATTGTGTTTTTCAACTGGAATACTGTCATTTTGTCTTCTGTCATAATAGCTTTGTTAAAACTAGTTTTGTCACTTTGTGGTAATCTGTAACTAGACAAGTTTTGACATAAAACAAATGAAAAAACCATATAATTCATAAAACAAATGGGCCATCAACTTACAACATGTAGAAATATTGTAGAATCACAGAAAAATACACATCATTACCACATGAACAAATGTGTCTAGCATACTTAAAACCTGTTGTAATTCCTTAGCCTGTGGTGTAGTCAGCAAAGACTTCACAACATTGGCTGATGATTTCTTCCTGTGTTGCAAATTCCCACAGCCTGGTGTCTGAGGAATGAGAGGGTGAACTCTGTCCTGGGGCTTCAAGACTGACCATGATGGAGAATATTGAGCAATACAGGTAAGAAAGCATACAGGCAGCATGTAGAATCAGTTTGTTCACTGCTCCAGAACTACACCTACATCAGGTTGATGAAACAACTGTAGGTCAGCGTTTGGACCACTTTAGGTCTGTTGTTAGATTCCTTGGTCCTGACCAAAGAAATATATAGTCACTTTTGCTTTGGTTCTGGTCTGTTTCTGTCCATACAGTAACATTTTACCAGTGGTGGGCATGTATTTCTCACCTAGGCCTTTTCTGGTGTCCTACCTGAATAAACCCACCTCTTAATACCGTCATTATGATGCCACGCTGAAACCATCAACAATATACAGAAACAAGTATAACAGAACTTTGCAGACAGGCGTCATGCTGAATAAATGCCATTACTGAAGCAGGCATACAAAGACCCAATTAATAGGTCTCCAAACACTGCAGCCACAGCTGAGCCACACATCATCCCCGCTTAGAAGCATCAATATTAACTAATAAAATGACAAAGATGTAAACAATAAAATATAGGTAAAAATACATTTTACTCACACCAAATCTGCTGATTATTTCTAGACCAAATAAAAACTTACTTCTACTCGATGGACATTCTTAGCCCTAAAACAAATTAAAACTCTGAAAATCTGTGAATGGGCAGACTGGGCTTTGAGCGATAGCCTCTGTGGCGACAGAAGGACATTATTTAGGACTGAGATGCAGATAACTTCAACAAACCATTGCTAAGTAGCTATAGATACGGTTTGCTAACCCTGACCAGTATGCTCTCTGACGCCTAATCAAATGACATGAAAATGTCAACGTTATAAATGAAGCCTGCTAGATGGTGCCTGGTCTCACCAACTCCAAATCTGATTGATTAAAAGGATCCACAAAACCTTAAAAGCTTCATGGTCATTCATTTTAAATTACGGGCCTGCTGTTGATTCACAAAGAGGCTGGTGATTTCTGTTAACTTGGTAACACAGGGCAAATCTGGTGGATAAAAACTCCTAATATAAACAGACTGTGTTGTATGGACCTTGTATACCTACAATGTTACATAATGGCTTTGGGAGGAGCTGTAAAATTTTAATCTGTTTTGTGCAAAATCAAATGTGGGTTTAATAATACATATTCTAAGACAAGCTGAAACTTTGTGATTTTAATGAAACAAAACAATGGTCACCTTTTGAATATTCAAAAACAACATACATTATTCCAAAATTCTGTTAGATTCTGCAGTGCAGCAGCACTGATACTTATATTATCATGTCTTGGTTTGTCCATATCCAAATCAATTCATCAACACTTCTCTGAACGTTTGTTTCCTTTCATTTATAGCCCAAAATTGTTGGCAAAAAGTAATTTAACTACTTGAATCACTATGCAGACATGAATATGTTGAAGGCTGTAAAATAAAGACTAATTCTCTCTGCTAGCTGATGTAGTAATGGTTGAGAAATTACAGTAATTCTTTTCTCTTCTCATTCCACGGTTCTATAAGTTATCACTGTCCATTGTATCTGAAGTGGATGGGATCTTGGAAACAAGCCATACAGTAAAGGGACTTCAGATCCTAGGGCACCAGTAATGAACTGTCCTCACTGTCCTCCGCTTTTGAAACAACAGCAACACAGATGGGCAAACGGTGACTAATCTGGTGTCTGTTTCCAAAAAACACAACCAGCAAAAATATGCCATTATTTATTTTACCAAGTCAGTGCACTATACTTGATCACATTGCACTTACTGCCCATAATGATACAGTTTCTACAATATGCAATACTTACCTTCAAGGAAAACAAACAAACAAACAAAAAAACAAACTAACAAAAAACAACTTTTAAAAAAATCAGCTGAGCAAGTGAATGGTTGAGACCCGTAAACCTACTGAGCACAAAACATTATGGTATCATGCATTAGCCTTTTCACTTTAATAACAACAGGTATGTTCAGTTAACAGTGTTAACTTGGTATTTGGATTTTGTTTTTCCAGTCTTTTCCCAAACACGTAGTAATTTAATTATTGTTACATTAATGCAGTCTTTTTTAGTCTGTTTACAGTCATATTTAGTTATACATGTTTGACCTTTTGCTAAGCAGTACTTTAAAAAAATCTTTACAGTGACCTTTAGTTAAACACCTAGTTGCAGTGGTGTCTGAGGAAATTACACTCATACTTCAACAATACTAATAACTCAACATTTTATAGAGCCCTGCAACAGAATTAAAAACTCTAACAACACCTAAGTGGACCAATGTGGAGAAATGACCATTTATAGCTATCAAGTGAAATGTCTGTACCCACAGTGTTTCTTCTAGTTTGGTGTTCCATTTTTTTATGTTTTTAATGCAACATTGTGTAGCTGTCTGAGAGCAGTATCCAGGTACCAGCAGGCTAGTGGTGATGCAAGTAAGCAGGCGTGACAACAGCCAAAATAAGCATCCATACTGGCCAATTAAACATGAATCAAACCAGGGCTTACTCCCATCTCAGCCAACCTTAAATATGAATAGAAAAGGAAAAGCACAAGAGCTTGTCTTTTATCCATTCCAAAGATTGCCAAAGATGTGAAAATCTTAACCTGGACAATAAAAAGTAAAAAGCTGATTGTAGAAATTGTCCTCCTGTAAAAACTGCCCTCATAAATTGTCTGTGCAAATACCTTATGTTTTATTATTAGATGAGCTCTAGCAACTGCAGTAATTATGATGAGAGTAAAGGGGAAAGCTAGGTGACATCGTATGAAGAGCAACACAGTCTGCATCAGGAAGAGGTTTGGGTGGATGGATAGGTCAACAAAGCACACAACTTTGATACAGAATCCCACTGTTCATTTCCTGTGTGAAACTAATAATAATAATAATAATAATAATAATAATAATAATAATAGCTAAGGTGTTTCTGAGGCTATGAAAATGAAAAATATAATAATATTCAGATTCTACACATCATATTTTTTTTCATTTATGAATGAACATGAATAACAATAGCTGCTGCTGGTTTTGCTATTCATGTGTCTACAGGTATTTTGCCCACAGCATTACCAGTCATGCAGTGTTTTTAATATGATAGCAAAGCTGTTTCCACCACTGCTCACTCCTTTAACTGTCTCATCAGATCAGCAGACCAATCAATAAACAGATCCCCGAGTTGTTGCCATTCGGTTTAAAAAAAAATTCTATAGGATACAATGTTGAATCCTCTCTCTGAGATCCCTAAAGACACATGTACAGGACTGAACATCCTCGATGATGGCAGATGACGGGTCACAGATGAACGAGGACAGGGGAAGAATGAGCAGAACGGAGATCATCCTATAGGTCCAACAATACGTCTGGGACCCCTAAAATGCTGATCTGTTTTGTGGGAAGTTGCATCATGTTGACTGTCTTGCTACAGTAGTATCTAAGCTCAGTTTAATGAGTAAATTGACCACTTGTAAAGTAAAAAAAAATTAAGAAAAAGGCACAGAAACTGAAAATAAAATCTTGGTCAACAAGTATGCAAGACTCATCGGCACATTTTCATTAACTTGTTTAATCTATTTTGTACAAAGTTGGATTGTATTGACTGACAGCAGACCTGCTGTAGCAGTGGTTAGTCAAAGCTCCGTTTAATAATCAATAAATTAACTGACTGCAGAGTATCCATGGCAAATAGAAACACAGCAAAGTTTACTTTTATTGGTAAACAAGTCAACAGGACTAACCACCAAATCTTTTATCATTTCTTTTAGCGTATGTGTTGAAAGCAACAGATTATGGTTCACACTGACATACATTACATTCAAGTCTCTGCAAAAACATTCATGGCACAAATAAACTTGGTTTGCCCAGTCTATCACACAAAATGTGACGCCTGGATTTTTCCTTCCTTGTATGTCTTCCTCACGATCTTAATCTGACGAGCTGTGGAGCAAGAGGCAAGTAAAGGGAATGAGGACACATGTAAAAGAGAAATGAGATGCACCCAGGACCTCTCACACAGTTTGAAATGTGTTCAAGAAATTCTACATACAAGGGATTTGTGTGTCAAAGCAGTATAAGGTTTAGGCCAAATATCTGAAATGGTGTAGCCCACAATAAAAAGTAGATCTATCGGGAAGCTGTTTGTTTAAATATGTCCTCTATATCTTCTTATCTGGAAAATGTACAGAGTTTTTCACCAAAAATCTTTGTTTTTATAACTGTCATGTGACATAAAAAAAATAATTAGGATTGGGACTTCAACAAAACCCATCCATTTAATTTATTAACAGTCCTACTTGCCGATTTTCTGAAAGAAATGCAAAACTGAAGTAAGAAAACCAGACATACAATAAAGTTATTTACAAAATGTTAGCACTGTGAGTTTCTCTATGAGATTTCTGGAGATAACAGGTTACATGCAAATTTGCTTAAAAGACAGCTGCATTTAACAACTAACATAACATACAGTCAACATAACATACACCAACCTATATAATAGATACTAACTTGCAACCTTATGAAATTCCACTGGGGTAAAAATATCAAATGTAGGCCTACTCTATATAATTCAGAGTAACAGTGGCCTGTCAATCATGACTTGCATGTTCTCATATGCACCCATGGATGGTATGACAACAAATATGAAATAGGGCTTCTTTAGCAGGAAGAATATATTTGGTAAATACAAACACTGAACTTTATAGAGGGAACATAAAAGCAAAATGCTGAATTTCAGTCCACCATTTGACAAACTGATGGAAAGCTAGACAAAAGTTCAATTACATTTTAAAATCAGGCAAAATTAGATTACACAGATTTGGCAAAAAGAAAGATGCACATTTGTAATGCAGCTAGAAGAAATGTTAGGATGTAAGTGAAGAACTGTGTCAAAATTATACTTTGCTCACCAAGTACACATTTGCTGCTTGCCTGCACATAATATTTTGGCGATTTGCACAGAGTGACAGAAAAATGAAGGAAAAAGGACAAATATTAGCAATAGAGATTCTCATGAAAATGACATCATCAAATCTACTTTTGTAACAAAATCAAAATAATCTCATCACAAAATAGCATTATGCTAATACTTCAGCTTTGATATTTATCACAGATATTAAACATTTCAAAACAAGGGTACTAAGTTTGAGTCATAACCTGTCCTGGTATACCAGTAATGACACTTCAGTCAAATTCTTTTCTTCTTACTTTAAAGCCACAATTTGGGGAATTGTAAAATTGATGCACCCCCATGACACTGAGGTCAATTCTAGCCCAGTAAGCCTTGCAATTGTGTCCATCTTGGATGATTCTGCACCTCACGGTTTACGTTTAGTGCAAATGCTCAGTGCCAATTCACAAAGTACTTCTTGAGACATAGCCATATTGTAATTGCCATGCTCAGATACTACAGAAAGAATATGAAGGATGCTGCCATGTAGTCTAGGATTTTACAGGATTGTCCAATACTGACACAGACGGTTTCGTTGATAATACAGCACCTGTAATCTTAGGTGGGATGGGATAGCATGATTGTGCAGACACAAAATCTACAGCTATCATGTCAACATGAACCAGAATCTATCTCAAACACAGTGTTGAATCCATGTGAGATGTTGGGCTGCTCTGGGGGCCAGAACTAGATATGTGTGCCTAGTAAAGTTAATGAAGTGGCCAATAAGTGTATATTTTACGACTGCATTAAATGAAAACTATGATCAGTAATACTGTCATGTCACTTGTTGATACACCTTATCCACCATGGATAACAAAGAGAAATGAATATAATCAACATGCAGTATACCTTAGTGTTATGTCCTCACAGTGCTATTTGTTTCTGTTTCAAATCCTTAATATGATTTCCTAGTTGAGTTTGCAAATGCCTGTTGAGATGCCACCCTCCTGACAGAGAAGGATGTCACTGAGGACACCTGTCCTTTCATTTAATTCTTTTTTTTTTTTTTTTTTTTTTTTACTTCAGGCATCATATACCCACTGCTGAGGGTTTGGTGTGAGTTCAACTATACCTGGGTGAAATATCTTGAGCTTGACAAAAACATGACTGGTGAATGATTTGAATTTGTTCTGGCATCCTACTATCTGCACATCTGAGATGATTTTACACATACTGGTTGTGAATTTCAGTTGCTTGTTGATTTGTTAGAGTGTCATTTGAAATTTAGTGAACATGAGTGACAGGGTGAGTGAGCAGAGGTCCAGCGGTACAGGGTAAATGAAACAGGTGTGATTTACAAATCCAAAACACCAGTGAATATCTCTGTTGTGTTTCACTGGATACAATTCAACACATTTTAAATATTGGCAGTGACTGGACAATTGAAATATCTAATTATGCCAGAATCACAGCTGCTGGTAATGACCCACGTGAGATTTTGTTGAAAGAAACAAAGACACAATAATGTTGACAGTGACCAAATATGAGCCACAAAAAAGGCTCTGATAGAATTAATCTTTACAGAAAAGAAAACTCTGCAAAGTAAGAGTAAGCTGACAGAAATAGACAAACAAATTAAGTCAACTGTGGTCTGCACCTTTCTATAACATACAGAACACTCTCTCATTGGGTTAATCCAATTAATCTGTAATGTACCTGAAAAACCTGGAAAAAAGATGAACATGTTTGACAATAAGGTACAACTCCCACTGGGAGTAACTTGTCAGCGTTAAGCATGTTTCCTGTATTGAAAATAACTCCACTTTTGACCAGGAGTGAAGAGTGTCATTAGAGTTAACAAATGTGTTTCAATGAGCTAACATACTCAAACAAGAAATTAGTTAAAGTCAATGCACATACGAGATCAGCATTCTCCTCCTTGAAGAAAATGAACAGCTTCGGGTTCAAAATAATGTCAACCTGTATGCATCGCCTACTTCTTTTTGCTAACATAGTTCCCAGTCACTTCGCATGCTACGCTTAGGGGTGCCAAGTAGATATCCTATGAACTTAGCTCTCAAGGAATCAGTGGGGTGGCTGCAAGTCCTTAGTTCCTTTCAGACACACACTTAGGCACCTCAAATGACACAACCACATCTCACTCTATTCCCTGCGGGGGAGGCACAGCAACGTTCCTCCTGTACGCTACCACTTTGAGAGTGTGTCTAAGATACAGAGTCTTTGCTACCTCCTGGTGGGCTGCCGCCACCTGTGACCAAATTACAGAGCAGTTTGCGTCGACCAGCCTGATAGTCCTCCTCATCAACGTTGACCAGCAGTTTTATAGCTTCGTGGCCCACAGCCTGTTTTAGGGAATCTGTGATAAAGACCCCTTTAAGCGCCTCTAGCAATGATCCATTGATATAGTCCCTCCAGAAAGCATCCAAGTACGTGAGCTCGGAGAACTTGATGTCACAGATGATGGAGCCCAAGTCTCGGGATTTGAGTATAGTGTTGGCCTGGTTGAAGCGCTCAAACTGTCGCTCCACTGCCTCTTGTTTGTTGGAGAATACGTTGCCCTGAAGCGCAGACTCATGCTGGCAGTATTCAGCGCGAACCCGGAGGCGAATATCTGTGAGACAGAGTACAACAAGGGTTAACGGAGAGTGAATACTACAGCCGGAACAAATTAACAAATAACACCAACAGTTTACATTTAAAATGTTAAGACCTCTCAACACTCCAATCATAGCGGAGTAATGGCCAACAGCCAGCATGACCTTAGAAAACTGCCTGGCGTATGAACTACAGGATATCCTCAAAATGAACTAGTTTGTGCAACCTGTTGTGCATCTATGTCTCAGGGCAAAAGTGTGTATAATTGCTCACAATGGTCATATTCAAAGGCAGAGCAAAGTTCCTGCCTTCAGAGGGTTGCAATGAATCATACAAAAGGGCATAATAGCACACACTTTCAAACCACCCGTGTTCATAATGTTGCCATAGTTGTTAATACAAAAAGTGACTTAAGTAGTTGACTGAATAATAAAAAGAGAGTTCTTCAGCTGTCTTCAATAATCTCTTGAAGACTCGTCTCTTCTCAGAGCTAACATGCTGAAATAGCACTTGCTATGCACTTCTTTATCTCCTTGCACTTTGCCATATAGATTTAGGACTTAGTATTCACTTCAAGGTTTCCTACTAACTGAAGCATTTGTATTGTTGCTCACTTGTAAGTCCCTTTGGATACAAGTGTGTGCTAAATGAGTTCATGTAAATGTAATACAGACAAAAGGCTGGCCTGTACTAATTTTCTTGTTATATACGCTTTCAAACTAGATAAAAACAATGTTCCTTGTCTATGTCAGGCTTCTTTTTACCACATGTTTGCTTCTCTCTGCAGTCAGCTGAGGAATGACTTCTCTTCCGTTTGCGGTTTGGTACAGGAGGAGCTGGCTTTGTTCGGGGAGGGCCAACATGGGGTCCTGACGGGGAGCAGCAAATGACTGGCTGAGGACCTAGACAGTGACATAAGTTATGACATTTCTCAACCTTCTGTGGAAAAGTGTAAGAAAAAGAACTTGAACACAAATCAGAGTTTACATTAGACTTTTTTAACAGCCACTATGGCCATTAATACTTCACAATTTCAGCCTCATAGAAATGACCAAACATATGTTTAAATAGCCATATAAGAGTCTACATTTAAACAACAACAAAAAACCAAACATTGAGACCAAACAAAATCCTTTTTATTAAAAGCAGTGGGCACAATTGAACTTCTCTTTGCAAACTTTGCAACCTAAACATAGCCGTTAGGCTTCAACAACATAATAAAACAAACTGCCTTGCTATTGCTGATTAAATAAAACATTAGCAAACAGATAATGAATTAACATTCACTGTGTTTGAACAAATTTGCATCACTTTCAGAATCAGGGGTTTTTTGAGATTTAAATAAATCTGTTAACCCAGAAAAATGTTGGGATGTTGCTTTTTTACCATGTAGACTTGATGTGGGATAAGTGCATCTTTTCTGGATTTGATCGAGTTTTAACAGTGCTGTTTTATGACACTAGTTGTGTTAAATGAACAGCTGATGTGAGGTCACAGCACTGACTCTGCTGTGCAAGTGCAGAGGATTTCAAATTGACTGACCCTTTGGTAAAGTAATTTGTTCTAAAATGTGTTGAACACTTTGTCTATTCCATCTACCTTTTCATGTCTTAACCATTTGAGCTTTTACTTTGGCTGTTTTGTACTTGCACCATCACTTGTTTTTTTTTTTTTAATTAGCGGAGGAATGTCTGCTTTGACATGTCCCAGATTTGTGCTACCTGACAATGCATATCAGAGGAAAAACCAAGCCATGAGGTCAAACGAAATGCCTTCTGGAAGTTTCTCCCGTCTCCACACAGGATCACTTGAGCTCAGCCAGAGTGACCATCAGGTTCTTGGTCACCTCTCTTACCAAGGCCCTTTCACCGTGAGACCTTACATAGACAGGTATATGCCGTTCCAGATCATCCATCCATCCATTATCTATACTGCTTATCTGTAAGGGTCGCAAATGGGCTGGAGCCTATCCCAGCTGACATTGTGTACACCCTGGACAGCATCATTCCAGATGTCGAATTAATTTCATTTATCACAGGTGGACACCAATAAAGGTGCAGGAACAGCTAAATTTGAAGTGTCATAGAAAAGGGTCTTTTTAATAATTTTGCAAATATTTCTAAAATTCTGTTTTCTCTCTGTCATTATGTGGTACTGAGTGTCAATTAATGATGTGTGTGTGTGTATATATATATATATATATATATATGTGTGTGTGTGTGTGTGTGAAAAAAGCATAGGGGTCTAAATACTTTCTGAATGCACTGTAAATGCAGTCCATTTACTCTTCCAAACACCAGACAAACAGCAGAGGCAAAACCAAACTTTTGCATAGGTTTATATTCAAGTTGTCTTGGCAACATATTTAATAAGTCACACAATATTTTACTATTTAATATCCTATTAATTAATAAGGCATATTTTTCACTGAGAATTTTAGCCGTTAGTATTTCCATTGAACGGATAACACCACAATACTGGCCAAAAGCCAGCATTTGTCAGCTAATTCTGAGACACACACACAATCACCAACCTGTTCTTCTATGGGGCACAGTGTCCTTGCTCTGCACTGTTCCTCTTGGTGAAATGTAGCGCACTGATGTCTCCTCCAGGTACTTGTCAACAGGATCTGGGCAAACTGAAAACAACAGTTGATTTCAGATGTTATTTTCAATTGCAATGCCAATCATTCCAATCATTGCACAGTTTGCAGAGGCAATGCATCAACAGTCAGTTTTTGTGAACTGCCACATTGTAAAAAATATCTGTGAAATTAACAGTCATGTTCTGTAAAATCAAGACATAAAAATCCTGTAATTAGAAAAACAATGACAGATTGTATATTTTATAGTAATATTTAGTAAAATATTGAAACAAACTCAAATCAAATCAAACACAACTGTTAATGTTAAAGTAAGAACAGGTTGAAAGAATAATATTTCTTCTTTCTTAGAATTTAGTCTAGAATTTACAAATTACTGTAGTTTAAACACATACAAACTGTAACACAAAAGGCAATACAATACAGTTAAACTGACAACATAGCAGTGTTAAAATAATGTTTTTTGTCAAATAGATTTACTGAAAGAAACAATCTTACATTTTTACAAATTCATATATTATACTTTACAGATAAGAAAAGGTACAAACACAGTAAAATGATGTTAATATGAAGGGTTTAAAGCAGGTGATACGATAACCATTTTATACAATGAATCATGCAGTTTGCTGAAAATAACTTCTCGGTAGAAAACCACTTCTTCAAGAGCAATTTTAGTAGTGGAGTGGAGCAAACAGGTTGTCTAAGGGAGGAGTTGGGGAAACAAGCTAATCAGTATATAGAATCGGTACAGAACATAAAACAATCCCCACCAGAAATGTCAGATCGGTCGGCCCACCACGTTTAACTGTATAGTTTATATAGCTTTGAAAGTTACAACTGAAAATTACAGTAGACATTTATCCAATGACAAAATCTTGAGACCCTGAATTCAGGAAAATTAAAAGCAAAAACTTGGAATTCAGGAAAAATTTTGGAAAAAGTTTGCATGAACTGCAAATTTGCAATCGTGTCTCATGCTGATGTGTGAAAAGTAATGAAATCTAATCTATTGATTCATGTACATAGACATGAATTTTCTACTTTTTTGTGACACTCAGAACGACTTAAATCAATGCTTTTCAACTCCGGAGAAGAAGGTGGTTGTAATGCACTTAGTACGCTGGTTAAAGTTAGAAAAAGTTGATGTTAAAATACTTGTGAATTTTTTTCATGTTTGCCAGCCTGGTCTCCCACCTTGTTTAGGCCACGACATATTTGAGGGTGTCTCATCATATGACGTTGCGCCAAAAAGAAATGGTTTACATATTCATTTTCAAGCAGTTCAAGTACAAAGGATTTGATGCTGTCACAAAGCCATGTGCTGTCAACTCTGGTGGGTCCCAGCATTTGGGTCAAGCCATCCAGAAGTGGAATTTAATATATTTCTGATATGACTTGTGTGAAAAATATTTTGTTGTCCCAGGTGAGCCATCTTAACATTGTAACCCAAGAATATTTAGAATCAAAAAAGTGTTGATTTCCCCTCTAATTTTGAAATTTGGGCCCTTGATCGGAGTATGGACGATGTGTTTCTGAAAGTAAACACAGCTACTTCAAGAGATGTGCTAGGCATTTGAAAAACTTCACTACCACAACACAATGGTAGTGTTTCCACAGACATATAATATAAAGGTGCATCATATAAAAAGGGCATTTCCTTGTGTAAAAAAATGATTAGTCCGTGGAGTTTTGCAGCGGTGTATTTTGTGATGCACACACATAAAGCTGACTATCATTTTTAATACTATCTGTACTCAGTGACAAAACAGAGTACAGGGTTGCAGTGTCTTAACATCAACAACTTGGAAGATTTTTATCTGTTACCATCATACATTGTTACCAAGTCATTCTGCTGTCACAGTGCGTTGTCAAAATAAACATGATCTTGGCCACTGTGTCGAAGAAACTATACAAAAAACACACAAGTAGTAAAAGACAAAATACTATTTGAGAAATATGACAGTGATGGCAGCTTTTCCCTTTTAGATGTACAGAATTAAAAAGTGTAAATCCTCACTCCTATTATATACTCAAGCTGAAACAGTATGTTGTCTTTGTCACTGGTGGAGAAACCATACTAAAAATGCACCTGTATGATTAGTAAACATGATAAAATACTGTTTGAGAAATATAAACGTGACAGTTTTTCCTTTAGAAGTCCAGAAATAAAGTGTAAAACCTTATTCAATTATATTCAAAGTAGAGGCTCCAATTATCTACACTGTTATTTGGCTAAATGTTTCATTATTTCTTTAATCTGGAAAACTGATGTCTTCCTTAATTAACATGTCTACACACCACCATCAGTGAGGTCTTGCCTGACTTTCAAGAGATGACAAAAGATATTCCACAAAAGCATGTAAAATCCCTTGGGGTTGAGACATACGATGATTTTCAGTTTTTCAGATTCTCAGCACGTGTGAGCAAGAGCAGAAAGTTCCTATTAACTGTAGCAAAGTTTAAATTGATGAAGGAGAGCTGAGTGGTTGCTCTGAAAATGTCAAAGAGACGATGCTGCTTCTGCTGTCCTACTTTGATGAGAAGGAAGATGCAATGTTCAGTTATGTGGAGGATATATACCTGGCAGAGGAAGTACAGATTGACTCTTGTCATTGTTATGTGTAAGAAGTTAACATTTTTCTCTTGGTCTTTCTTTCATTCTCTCCTTTGTATTTCTCTATCCCTTTCCTTTTCTTTCTTTCTTTTCTGTCTGTTTTGTGACTGTAAGCTCTTGAGGTTAGTTAAAGATTAAAACATGTAAAGTTTACATCTTAAAACTGCAGGAATTCACAGAAAATACCTTGTAAACTTGTAGATTCCAAAGCCTCTTTCAGCTAATTTAACAGGATTATGCTGCATTTATATCAATTCTTCCAGTAAAATTTACATTGCTTATTGTACACTGAATCCCAGTAAAATCAGTTGTACGGTTTATTTTACAGAATTATTTTGGCAGCCACAGCTGCCTGTTTTTTCCTTTTTTGTCTTTTACATTTTTTTTTTTAACAATGCAGGATTGACACGAGCAATTTTTGATTGTTGCATATAACAGAGACTTACTTTATAGTCTCTATGGAACTTTTCAGTGTACAACAACCTATTTTTAATAAAGCACTTGCTCTGATCACTTTCCAGATGCTGAAAATTCAGCCTCAAGCTCCTTCGTGTCCTGCCTCCAATTGCTGCACAGTCTCAGGCTCCTTCAGTTTATTATTTGTGTTACCCAGCTCTTTCTCTGAATGTCCAGAATATAGACACTGTTCATCAGTCTCATGCAGTCCTCCAGCACCTGCCACACCCAATCTCTCAAGTTGCTGCCTCCTGCTCTCCATACTTAATTCTTGATGATCCAAGACCTTTTGCGCTGCTTAAGATGGCTCTGTCCAATCTTCTGCCCCATAACAAAAGTGACCAGTTCAAATATCAGGTGTTACTGGACTGCTTGAAGCTCGACACTGCTTTTTCTTTTCCACAGATGTCAGCCACAACATTAAAACCACGGACAGGTGAAGTGAGTAAAATTAATCATTTTGTAACAATACAATGTTTTGCTGGGAAACCATGGTTCCTGACATTCATTTGGATGTTGCTTTGGCACGACTCACCCACCTAAATAGTGCTGTAGACCAAGCACAGCCCCCAAGGCAACAACACTCACAATGGCAGGAGCCTCCCCCAGCAGGACAGTGCTCCCACCACACCACAGAAACTGCTCAGAAATATTTCGAGGAACACAACAAAGGTGTTGACCTGGCCTCCAAACTCCCCAAATCCCAAGCCAATCCAGCATCTGTGGGCTGCACTGGAACAAGCCACATTCATGGAGCCCTCACCCTGCAACCCACAGGACCCAAAAGATCCACTGCCAATATCCGAGTGCCAGACACTACCTGACACCCTCGGAGGTCCAACATCCGTGCCCCGACGGGTTGGAGATGTTTTGGCGGCACAAGGTGGACCTACACAATATTAGGCAGGCCCCACAGATGTTGGATCAAATTCTTACTTCCTTATTTATTTTTGTTAATTTGATTACTGCAAAACATTCAGGAACAACTATTTACATTAATATGTGGTGTATCCTTGCAATCATTAAAGCTTAGGGTTCAGTAAAAATTTCAACCCAGTCCAGTGGAAAAAAAGTAGTTAGTGATACTTAGAATACACATACAAAGAACAGCTAAAATTAAAACATTTAGCTGCCAGGGTCAAACCCTAATAAATAGTCATAACTAAAAAAGTATTTGTAGAGCCATAATATTTTTGCAAGATCCCATGAATTTAATAGAAGTTTCTATATTCATTTTTTCAAGAAAATCCATAACATTAACTGGGAGGTTCTTACTACTGGGAGACTTACTTTATTTATTCTGGGTGGCAGTGCCAGAAAACAATTCTCAAGTACTTTTTACTATACACTGCTATGTGAAAATGTGGTTTGCATAAGCAAGCCTTAATTGAATGCAACTAGTTGAAGCCAGCTCTGGCCAAGGAAACAGATGAGGAATGTCTTCTTCATTTCGAGTTCATATGTGGCAAAGAAATCCAAAAAATGTAGACTGTGCATTAGTAACAGTAAGACATTAAAACCCAACTGTCAACTATTAAATATGTAAATAACGGCTGGTGTGAACATAGTGATGACAATGCTTTACTCACCGGCCTGTCGTTTCCTGAGTGTGACATAAGGCAAAAGGTCGTGGCGGGTGATAATCCTTAGAAGCTGGAGAACATGTCGGAAGTTGGTCTCATCGCAGCGACCCTGGCGCTCTAGAGCCAGCAGAAAATCCCTTCCACTCCTGATGCCACCCCGCTCATACTCGTCAATCACATCAACAAACAGGAATGACAGTACTCTGACATCCCGATGTGTTAGCTGGGCTCCAACTATGTCAAACATGCGGTGGAGTGAGTACAGCCCATGGGAGTTGTCCACTGCTTCCTCTGGCCAAGGTTCAAAACCCCCATCTCTTCTGGATAGGCTGGAATTGGTGCAGGAGGCAGAAACATTCCTGTTGGCCACCTCCCCGCTAGCTGCTGACACACCGGAGCAGCCCGGCCTACCTGTCAGTGCTCTGTGTTCCAGAGGCCCAGCAGTTGCGCTGCTGGAGTGCAGCTGATTGGCCTGAATGTGAGGCCGGGCCTGCTGAGCAGAGGAGTTCTGGGCAAGCTGGGGAGGAATAACAGCATTGGGGAGCTGAGGTTGCTGTGATGTCATCTCAGGACCCGATGATGATAAGGGATGCTGGAATCCCTGCAATTCCTGCTGTCCTTCTCTGCTCCAACTGATGAGCTAAGCATGGAGAGTGAGGGATCACATAAATACAATCATTTTGGACCAAACACATGCAGGGTTTCTCACAGGTCACTGCAGTGAAGGCAGCCTCCTCTAATATCAGAAATCATAATTACAGTTTCAGCTTCAGCATAACACAGCAAAGGTCACATATTCAATGAAAGAGGCAAATGTTTGGATTGGGCAATATCACCATATATACCATGATTATTTAGCAAACCAGCATATGTTTTCCCATGTCTTTTAGATTGTGGGTGTATTAGATCATCGTGGTCAATGAGCAGGACTGTTCCATGGAAGTGTGAGATTTTAAGATGATTTTTGCATAAATATGATGAAGTATTTCACCAGCTATTTAAGTAGCTGGGTAAACCAAAAGCAGTTTTATCAGTCTAATGCAAATGTATGTAATATTTGCAGAACTTTTTAACTTTTCTTTCGATTGACTGCAACCCTCATTCTGGGGTCAAAAATAAATTGAGGAAAATGTGACATATTTTCTATGTAATTAGACTATATTAAATTACAATTACACAATAACAATATTGACTTCATGTGATCACACATGGTAAAAATCAATTACTTGACTTGAGCAGAAAATGCCCTTTATACTGAACTCTATGACCTTAAACCTTGGTTATACCAGGTCTGCAGTAGGTATACGTTTAACTTCAGATAAGGTGACCTGAGCTATATCACCCACCTAAAAACAACTTGTTTACTCATTCACTACCCTGTGTAAAGAGCAGTAAATTGAGATTTTGGATGATGCCCTGCATTGTGAGATTTTTAGCAGAAAGTAAGGTACGTTTCAATTTTTTCATTCCACCTCTCACTAAGAGTGTAAAAATGTATTAATTATTGACGAGTAAAATCCATTTATTTGGTTCAGTTTCACAGTCTATTACTAGCATGCTGGCTCATTGTCACAAACAATGTGGTTGCTTATGAACAGAAGGGAACTTTGTAAATCATACATGTATGAAAGGCCGTGAATGATGATGAATAAAAAAAAAGTTGAGAATAATATGCTTTACTGGTCGAGAAGTGTTTGCACTGTTAAACATTTTCACCAAATCAGGGGAGAGAAATGTTACTTAAGAGCACCAAAGAATGACAGAAATAGAAATTGTTCATTTTGTAAATGTCACACCTATTGTTATTAGGTAAATATTTCACAATTCAGTGATAAACACAAGAGCCTAACACTCTAGACCAATGCTATCATCATGAGGCCGTCACGACTTTACTTACCGTGACGCCAGCTAAGGCTAGTTTTGCGAACAAAAACAGTATATTGGCAATAACATTGTTCTCACTTAAATGACAAACAGGAGACTGTCTCTACTGTAGACCAAACAAACAAACAAATACAGTCTCCATAAACACCCAGCTGTTTTGCAAGATGGATAATGAGCTAGCAACTAGCTTGGCACCTAACGGAAGTTAGCTAGCAAGCTAACAATCGTTGTCTGGAAATTCCAAACAGATGCAAGATGATGCTGGTGTGGGCTGGTCACACACAACAGAGACGAGAAACGGATCTCTGATCGGTGTTATGCTATTTGCGACAAAATTGCCAGGAATTTGCTACGGTCCCGTAAATCTGCGCACACAACACCTATCCCCATGATCTGCGTCTTAAGATTGTTGCGACTGATACTCGCTAGCTTCAGTCCACGTTAACGTTATCCAAGCTAACTTACACAAGGCCGAGTAAAGTGAACAATCAAAACAAGACACGTGTCATCATCTAATGAGAGGCTTACATTACCTTCTGCCTTTCGGATATTCCTCACGAGCCCGTCAATAACAAAGTTCGGTAGGCCGCTAACGCTAAGTTATCTTCCCAGTGTCTAATATAACAGGACAGAAAACACGGTTACGTTTAAGTGATTTGGAGGACTACACGATCAACGTTCAACGCGTGTGCCTCCAGTGTTGATGCGTGGCACGGCCTCTTACAGGCCAAAAAAGAAGAGTTTGTTTAATGGTTGTGGTCCACAGACAGTCACCATGGGAAAATTAAGAAGACAATTCTCGTTCTTCAGCTAAAATGAAAGACCTTCCAGTTTACGGTAAAGTTCAGTTCCGGGTTACTCCTGTTACCTCTTGCGGAGAGGAGGGTTCAGTACGGTACATATACCCCCTAAACACAAAACCTTACACAAGAGTGAGCCATAGTGATACCACATACGTTAACTGAGAAGTCCTTAAACCCCAGAAATGCAACAACTATCTAAAAACTAACAAGAGTGGAAACACAAACATTACGGGAAATGCGTTACAAACCAGGACATATAAAAAATATGGGAAACACACGAATTGCTATACCGGAAGAGCTCCGGAACGCTAGGGGGACTGAAAGGGTCGATTTGGATAAGCGGCAGCAACTTCTGCCATGCTTCTTCTTCTTCCTCGAGTTTTACAGCTTAATGGTGCATACCGCCATCTACTGGACTGCAGTTTGTGACATAACGACTCTACGAGGAGTTGTAGGGTTTGTAGGTCAACTTCGTCTGACTTGACAGTGAACGTGAGCTGCCGGTGGCTGCTGGGCATGTCTGCAATACCGCAGTCAAAGACGGACATGTCCTGTGCACTGGACCAAGTTCACGACACGCATCGATTAGTCTCACTTGTACCTGGGAGGACATGATACACACATTTAATGAATCTTTCTAAATACATTATATTCGAGAGGAGTGTTATGATGATGCGTGTTTGTCTTACAGTGAAACAGTAGTAGTGAGACAGGTTGTGCAACACCAACACAAAGATGATTGAAATAAAACAAGACTGGGTCAGAGACTATCTCGATAAAGACCCCCAGTGGAAGTGGTATGTTAAAATTCATGGGATGAAGCTTCAATCAGTTTAGAAATTTTAGTCTTTGAGTTCATGTATTTATCCACATCACTAAACTGAGTGTTAGAATGGATTAATTTTTTTAGTTGAAGATGTGTAGAAGAGGGGTTCATATTCAGAGTCTTTTTTCAAAAGTAAGTGAAATGATTTGTCTTGTCTTTTGATTTTAGCCAGATGCCCTCCATCTTCTATGTAAAACTTTTATCTTGATGACAGATGCTTTCTGCTGTGATTTCAGATTACTGTGCAGATGAGCGTTTTCAGGATTTTTTCTTTCATGAAGTGGTTATAAAAGTTCACTGCACTATGAGTGGATCAACATCGTGTCTCTGATCTTACAGCTCCTAACAACAGCACTGAGCTCTCTACCAAACAGTTACCATGTAACTGCAGAGGACCTGCAGGCAGGTTTAGCTGACACTGGAATGGTGGTGCACCGGACATGTAGTTTTATCTGAAAGTTTTCTTGTTCTTTCAGATCTTGTCTTGACTTCCACAGTTCCCTTTAACTGCTATTTCTGAATGACATTTCAGACAGAGGAAATTTCAAGCTGGAGGCACTTTGATACCTTTGTAAAGCCTCCCTCTGCTTTGTAGGCATCAATTTTTTTTCAGATCATCAGTTAGTTTGTTGTCAAAGCAAGTGGTTGTAAAGTCACACAATTTACTGTATCAACTACTGAGACTTTACAAGCAAAGGGGTACCTAAACTTTTCCTCATGCTACAATTACGGTTTGATTTTCTTTCTATTTCTTATGCCAGTAGCTCTTTAAAGAAGAATTACACAATTTGAAGAAGTGCTTAAACCAAACTGGAAGTATGTTCTTCATGTTTTATCTTTGTAGACGCAGCTTGCATTATAAACATGTATGTGTGGGCACACCATTCATCAACAGTGTTTTATTCACACAGAATGAGGCTGTTCTTCACTTTCATACAGTCCCTCACATCTTTTATTTATCTAAAGGAAGTAATACCAAAATCTAAAAATACTCCATTACAAGTAAAAGTCCTGCATTACCAGTGGTGCCAAGTTCACCACTGCTCACACATCTCATCAACTCAACTCACACATTACTGTGACTAAGACAACTGGATGCTCCTGTACTTCACTGACTCTGTTTCTGTCATGATGTCACTTGCCCCTTTCTTTCTGTCTGGACAGTGTCATAAATTACACAACACAGAGGTCTTTGTCAAGAAGACATGCATTGTTGTAGGCATTTGAACAAATCATTGATGCTGTTATTTATCTTGTAATAACACTTTCTTTAATAACTGCGATAGGATGGTACATTTCTTATTCAAATAACAAGTTTAACATCCCATTACCACAATGATGAGACTGCTTCCCAGTCTCTGTAACAGTCCTGATGGTCTGTGCCCTATTCTGTTCAGTTGTCAGACTGTTGAACAGGATACACTTTGTTGAAACTTTCCTCCAGTGGAAGTTTCTTGAAAATTGGCTACACAAGGATATTACTGGACTCATCAGTAGATGTAATGTTCAGTCCAGGATCAGTTTATTCTGTATCTGTTGGTCCGGACTGAAGCCACACAACCTTCAGCAGTGTGAATAAACCTTGTGTTGGTCTCAGTGAAGGCAGTGTGTCTCTGTGATAAAGAGAGGTTACTTCATCATCATCATATCATTTACTAAAGTATTTGGCTCTGTCTCTCCGGTGTCCACATTTTACAGAGACTGTCCAGCTGTGAATTGGATGAGGAGACTCGAGAAATCACTGGTTTTAATGGTTTCATGGTGGGATCTGTTGGGTCTCTCTCTGTAAATACCTGTTTTAAAGAGTATGGTCTAGACCTGCTCTACATGAAAAGTGCCTTGAGATGACTTTTGTTGTGATTTGGCGCTATATAAATGAATTGAATTTTCATCAATATGGCTATGATGGAGAAGACTTGATATTTCACCTGGAGACACAAACATGGATCGCCCCAAAACCCCAGTCTGTTGTTATCAAACACATGTGGGACATAGACATAACTAGAAATGACTTTTGGGAGAACTTCATTAACCGTGTTTGTATTGATTGCCTGCTGAAGCATCTGGAATATGGGAGGAGCTCTCTGCTGAGGATAGGTAAAATCACATGACCTGAAGTGGTTCATGATGTAATAAAAATACAACAATACACAACAATATAGTTATATTACTATGAATGTGAACCAATAAAGTGTGACCTGCTGTACACTGAGCTTCTTTTATAGATTTACACACAGTTCTCTCTTTCTCTCTCTCCAGAGCTTCCCTCAGTGTCTCTCCTCCAGAAGACTCCCTCCTCTCCAGTCAGCTGCCATGCTACAGGTTTCTACCCTGACAGAGCCTTGATGTTGTGGAGGAAAGATGGAGAGGAGCTTCATGAGGACGTGGACCAAGGCTCTTTTTCTCCACCCTGCTGTGGCAGCACCTTGGGTGCTCCTTAGGTGCAGGTTGTGACAGAGGAGGTGGGATTAATTCAGGAAATTTTGTTTGTTCATATTCTTGTTTTGTAACTGCACAGCAAAATACTAGCAGCGGATAAGAGGTGATGTTTGGCTGTAGTGAGTATGAGGACAGTGATAGGTGTCTGGTAAAACATTCTATGACTTCAAGCTGCTATTACGTATTAAGTAGCTTAGCAAGCTCCAGTAGTTTACATTTCACCAACACTGTCTCCTGTCCTTTCCTGTGCTTGGCCAAACCACATGAGTAAATTTAGCTGGGCAAATTTCAGTCTAACTGTACTACCACAGTTTTCCTGTGTAATTGCTCGGCCTGGAAAGATGCTAAGATTTAATTCTTGTAATTTATCTTACTGGGTATGTCATCACATTCAGTAGAACCAAATGTCCAGAGCCACGAAAATGAAAGCCAAATTGTCATAAAGCCTTGCTTATGTGTTAGTTAGTAATCAAATTAAAACAAGCAACATGACACAGTAAGCTTCAAGGTCTCAGGGTCCATGGAGTTCTGTAACTCCTTCTTTGCCCAGTTAGTTATCTAACAGACGTTATGTGATAATTATGATTCTGTGAATTCCCGGACAACTGCCAGTCATTTGTTTTTGTTTGTTTGTTTTTTTGTTTTTTGTTAAAATTATGCCTTTTTTCAATTCATTGTTAGTATCATAAACCCTAGGCCACAGGTTGATCCAGACAGGTGTGACTTTGTAAATTTAGTAGTTTGATGTGCACAGAACACAAGAAGGCATAATCACTTCGTGTACTGCCAGTGGAAGTCATCCAGGAATGTATAGAATCATAAATAATAATAGCAATAACTTTCACTCACATTGCAGTCTCTGATGTCTGTCTGTCACTGTCACAGGTGTCCACATTTTACAGAGGACAAATGGCTGTGAATGGGATGAAAAGACTGGAGAGGTTACTGGTTTTATGCAGTACGGTTATGATGGAGAAGATTTCATATCACTGGACCTGAAGACACTGACATAGGATCTTCACACATGCATGGAGGCAATGTAGTTAGAAGAAGAACACTCATATTTCATATTTCTTTAAAATAAACACAGAACAGCTGTGCAGTTTTTCCACAGTGAGGTGGATATATTTGATAAAGTGGATGAACAAGTGGTAACGCCGCGAAATCCATCACTGTGAGATCAGTCACACACCTGGAGACAGGCTGAGGCTCACAGAGTGTTCGACCTGACTGCAGTCTGTTCACCTGCCCAGACGTCATGCAAGCGCAGGCAACGATCACCTCATGAGATTAAAGTAACTGCATTATTCAGGAGAGGCAGCTTCTCTCCACAGACAGCGAAACGCCTTTTTATTTTAATTGCAGAGATTTTGGTCTCATCGGTTGGATTTTGTCGGTATGTTAGAGAAAATTGTCGTTCGGGGGAATGAATCTGAAACGAATTCCACCTTTTATCTGTCCACTTGGAGAAAGTATGACGCATTAGACAACAGCAGAATCAGCTTGGTCCTTTACCTGTACCCCTGCATCAAAACAAGATGAACAAGCTATTATTGCTGCTTCTTTTCTTTCACGTTTCATCAACTGGTAAGATTCACATTTTAATTATTTCTTAACTCTTCACTTTCGGCTCTGCATTTTCCTCCTGCATCCCACTCCTGCATTTAGTTTCAATTTTACTGTGTTATTACTACATTATTACATGTGAGTACTCAGCACTCTGAAGAAAGTAGTTGACCTATACTTGATATGGATTTTACTCATCTCATTTACCTTGGAGAGGTTGTCAGCAGAATCAGTGAAGCTTATATGTCCAGAGCTATGAAAATAAAACCGTGTTGTAACTGCCATAGTTTTCCTTTATCAGAATACAGTAAGCATTTAGGTTTCAGGTCCCTGAGTTTCCAACTTCCTCTTTGCCCAGTTGATATTCCAACAGAAATTATTTAATAACCACGATTCCCATGAATTCCGCCAGTCGTGCCATTTCTCACCTAAAACCTAAGACTGCATCCAGAACTGCCAGTGTCATATAGCATGGCATGTTTTCTTTTTGACACACACACACACACACACATAATTCTTTATTTAAATTAATATCTGTGCATTTGAATCCTAAAATGGGTTTATCCAGACAGGTTTGATGTGCGCATAGAATGCAGGGAGACATAATGACCTGGTGTCATTCAGGGAATGTATAGAAAATAAAATCAGCTTCAAGTTTTAAAATAGCAAGTGATATTGGGTTTCATCACTCATAAAGAAACTGTACTGATGATCTACTCAATCATGAGCACAAACAACACAAGACTGTTACAACAGCAGCATTACACAATGAACAGTATTTTGAAGACCATCTTCCAGTGAGACATTACTGGTACATCATTAATTGCAGTCTCTGTTGTCTGTCTGTCGTCACAGGTCTCCGTACTTTTACAGAGTGGACAAAATGGCTGTGAATGATGAAAAGACTGGAGAGGTTACTGCCTTATGCAGTATTGTTATGATGGAGAAGATTTACATCACTGACCTTAGACACCGACATGGATCGCTCTTGAAACTACAGGCTGTCATCACCAAACTGAGATGATGCTGAAATTGAGAATAAAACACAACGAGATCTTTCTTCACCAGATTTGCCCTGTGTGGCTGAAGAAGTATGTGGGACTGGTGGAAGAGCTCTGCTGAGAACAGGTAGATCACATGACCTGAGGTAGTTTTCTGAATACAACAATATTCATGTAGACTACTGAATTAACATTGATTATTACTCCACTTAGTCTGACATATAACCTCTTCTGTGGCAGTAAAATTAGATTTAGTCCTGACCAATCAGGACACTGATTTTGGGTGCCCTGACACTGCAGTCAATAGGTGATAGCTGGTGACAGTTAGTACAAGTCAAGTAAATTTCTAGGATTTTATAGTTAGAAGAAAAGGTCAACTGGATTGAATACGACACTGTGTTTGACTGATTTGCTGTAATAATTAAAAGATGAATCCTTCTTCTCTGCCTGTAGTGACTTTTAGTGGTGTACTTAGCTTCTGACTATATACAAAACTGTGTGTGGTAGTTGTGTAATGAAAGGTGATTACGTAGTGCCATTGGCATGTTTTATAGCTCATGAGATGAATGTGAGGGTCTGTATGAGCAGTGTTAGTTGTGTGTTGTGAGTTTAACTTATCTGTGTCTTGAGCCTTGAGTTCATCTTACATACAGAAGACATTGTCAGTCAACTGGGCAGCTGACCCATTGATGTATCTGTAATGTAAACACATTCATGGTCCCTCAGAGAATTATTTAAAACTTAATCCCCTGACTTTCCATTTAGTGTCATCATCAGGTCAAATCTTTCTGTTTATTCTGCAGCTTAGTGTTTAACATAAACATGCTGGTATTATCATTGTGAACATGCTCATTACACTGCTCAGCCTCAGTGCAGCCTCACAGAGCTGCTGGCACGGCTTCAGACTCTTGACTCGTTGTCATGTTCCACACTTTGTGTTGTTGATAGAGCTGCTTTAAGGTTGATCAGCCACAATTATCTACCACTGCTACTGATATGAACCAGTGTGGAGACTCACTGCACATGAAAGTGTGATGTTTTTCAGCAAACAGAGTATGTCTTTAATTACTTCTCTCACTTTTTCTCTTCACTCCTTGTTGCTCCCTCTCCCCCCACTGCCTCTATCCCTCTCCTGTTCTCCCTCCTCTGTGGCTTCCCTGCGTCTCTCCTCCAGAAGACCTCTCTTCCAGTCAGCTGCCACGCCACAGGTTTCTACCTCTGACAGAGCCTTAGATGTTCTGGAGGAAAGATGGAGAGGAGTCATGAGGACGTAACGCGAGAGATCCTCCTCAACCATGATGAACTTCCCTAGATGAGTGCGTTGACCTGAAGCTGTCATCAGTCGCACTCTTGAAGACTGAGGAGGCACGACTGTGTGTTTCAGCTCTCTGGTGTTGAGGACAACATCATCAATAAACTGGACAAAGCAGCGATCAGGACCAACTCTGGTAAGAGTGAGATCAGTGGTTGCTGAACGTGATTTGTTGAGTATTTTAGCTTTTGCCTTCCAGTTCAGCTGTACATTCATCTTCAACAAAAATATACATACATTTCAATAATATCAATAATTTAGTGAATAATTCAGTTGAAGAAAGCACGTTCCTTGGGTCACAGGATCAGTGGTCAGATCATATGAGCACAACAAGATTATCAGGAGGTCCTTTTAGTTTTGATGCATTTTGCAGAGCCTGTTGTTTTCACCACACAAATAAAAGGGTTGTGCTGCCTGTCTGTACTCAGAAAAACACAGAATATAGCCTGTGTTGAAACCTGCAGAAATATAACTTTATTCTCTTGTATCTACTTTGTTAAACTGAGGAGAACTTTAGCTTTGATCATTTTGAAATACACTAGTTTTGCTAGCTTTGTGTCTTTAAATTTAGTTTACATTTTTATTTTCATTTTTATATTGCTGTCTTTCCAATTCAACATGTAAGGGCTTTACTATAATTCTGTAGACATACACCTCTAAGATACTAGCCATAGCCATTAGTCTAGTCTTACACCACAGTAACAAGCCCACATGTATAGTTGATTAAAGTGATGGATGGATGAACTTCTGTTCTAACCTGCTTTATATTTATCTGTTAATATTTTGTATTAATATTTTGTTTTGTTTTTTTGTTGTTTGGGGGGTTTTTGTTCAACAGTAAAGCCCACCAACATGACCGTCCCCATTATTGTTGCTGTGGTTGTTGTTGCTCTTGTCCTCATTGCTGTCACTGGATTTGTGATTTACAAAAAGAAGAAAGGTGAGAGAGAAAAATGGAGAGATTATCTCCCTCACTGACTTTTTCACCACTTTGATTGTAGTCTTTGAGTTGATGTATTTATCCACATCACTAAAATGAGTATTAGAATGAATTATTTTTTTTACTTTAAGTGTATAGTAGTATTTTTTTCATTTACAACTTCAAGTGAAATTTTTTTTCTCTTCTGATTTTAGCGACATGCCCTCCATCTTGTAAGTAAAACATATTTTTATTGTGTTTCAGATGACATGACACACACTTTCTGCTGTCAGATTAGAATGATTTCAAAATATTGTGCAGGTTAACTTCACTGCAGATCAACACTGTGTCTCCGATCTTACAGCTCCTAACAACAGCACCGAGCTCTCTGCCAAACTGGATCCAGAAGCCTGACTGTCAGACACACTCAGTGAGTTACCTCATACACTGTACTCCCCATGTGACTGAAAAGGACCTGCAGGCAGGTTTAAGTGACACAGGAGTGGTGGTGCACTGTTCAAATGTGCAGCGTCAAATGCACAGAGTCTACATGGAAGAGTCATCAGAAGGAAACTTACCTGCAAGATCATTCCAAAGTGTCTGAAGTCAGCAACATCTGGATAAGCCAGAGTCATTTTGGAAACAGCTGCTGTTGACTCAGGTTAGGGCCTTTCCAGCCAGCAGACATGCATCTGAAGGTTTTCTTGTTCTTCCAGATCTTGTCTTGACTTCCACAGTTCCCTTTAACTGCTATTTCTGAATGACATTTCAGACAGAGGAAATTTCAAGATGGAGGCACTTTGATACCTTTGTAAAGTCTCCCTCTGCTTTGTAGGCATCACTTCGTTTTGGCTAATCAGCTTATATAGTTGTTTTCAGAAGAAGAAATTGTCTTTCTCAGTGTCTCCACGTCAGATTATGTAATCATAATCATGGTCTCATCTCTATTGACTGGCAACACGTCCTTGTGTGTCAAACTGTCAAGAGCATGCTGGACTTTTTGTGGTGGTGTGTGCTTCAATTATGTCACACTACAAGGCCTGCCTCAGAGGAGCCCATGGCCCATGGAATCACATAATTTACTGTATCAACTTCTGACACTGTCGCCTGTCAGAGGACCCAGTAGATTTACACAGTCTGATACCCAGTGCAGGGCCTCATAACAGGTCAAAACATCATTTACAGTAACACGAAGGCACCCACATTTTATTGTGAATTTCTTATCATGAACGAATGTCAAAATCAAATGTATTGCTCTTTATTTTGGTGGTGATGTTTTACTTTTCAATAAAGTCCCAAAATTTGCAAACCAATAGCTCTGTTAAAGGTGCTAGCTACTTCAAAGCTTGAGGACATGTAAATAAAGAACATTTTGGCTTAAAGAGGAAATTAACACCACTTTTTGCAAAGTACACATAATCACATAGGACATTGTTCCATTATTATGTTAATACAGATTTTTCCAACAATACACAACTATGTACAAAACTGCCTTTTCTGCTTGGATTTACACACGTGCCCTATTAAAGTTGATAGGTCAGTGAAGCTGAATTCTGTGGCCTCTCCTCACCTGTGAAGACATAGCCTGTGATTTCTAATGTGACGTTAAGTGATGCCAAGTCATTATGATGGGTTTTGTTAATGTTGCTGTTGTTTTAATTTCTGGTCTCAGAATCAGAATACTCAATGATTACTTGTAGAGTGCAGTAGGGTCCATGCAGAGTAGGTCTGTCATAAACAAGTGTAGACACATTTTTGGACTGAGGCAGGTAGACAAGTGCAGACAGATTAGAAGGAGCCTCAGGCAGGATCAGATGTCGCAACAACAGGTAACAAACATTTAAACACAAAAACACAAATCCTTTCACAAATTCTGGAAGCTTCCAGGACACCCGCAGTGCGCTGACACACACACCTCCCTAATCTCAACAACATGTCATGTGTACCTGTGCATCACTCCTGTTGGGCTGAAAAACATTAACCAACGTTTTCATTCCAGTAGTGGAGGGTCACACAGACTGACTTCTGTCAGCCTTTCAGGTTTCAGCAGGTTCCAGCCTTGAAGGTCTAGAAAAACACTGAGAAAGTTTTGGGGATTTTTTTGAGATCATCAAAGCAGCAAGTCAGTGTTTGGACATAGTAGGCACAGTAGGGGGCAGTGTTTTTTGCCCAAGCACAACTCACAAAATATGACTGATGTATTTCTCTGGTCTGTAGGTAATCTAAAGGGAATCAATGGACATGTTGACACAAGAGCATAGTGGCCATGTGAACTCTTTGGCCCTTGGTCTTAAGGAAAAAGAAATATATGAAAATCAGATATTTTGTAGGTGGGTCAGCCTACATGTAAAGAAAATTTGTCTATATTGATGTTTTTCAAATTAACTAATTAAATGTCTAAGCAAACTTTTAAGTGTTTCTTTTCCACTTAATCCTAATTTACTCTGATATGCAAATGTGGGTCAACAACAACCTACTCTGAGATTAAGGAGGCTGTAGTTTATATAACCAGGCCCCACAGCTTCTCTCCACAGACTGAAAAACTTCTCTTTGGTTTAATTGGAGAGATTTTGGTTTCATTGACTGGATTTGACACTGTGAGATTTTAGCGACTCAAAAATCTTCTGAAGTGGGATGTCAGGATTCTTAAAATAACATCTAAATCTTAATATCATATTTCTTTCCTCGTGTGTTTCAAGTTCACATTTTGAATTTTATTTATATAGTTTGAGAGGGACAGCTGCCACATGAAGGTTAAATCATAAACACTCTACGATGGTCACAGATAGACTATATAGAATATTTGATAGGTTACCCTGTCATACAGAACATTATTAGAACACTTGTTGTGGAATAAGGATAAGCTGACTACACTGGTCTGATTAAAACTGGCCGACTTGACTGCACTTTGTACAGAACTCAAAAAGAAGTGACTTGAGGGTCTGTTGAGTATAATTCATCTGAGATGGTTCATCTTGTATAATGTATGATGTGTCCACCGTTTCTCCAGGTGCTTTTCCTGGTACCACTTTCACATTCACATATTTGTAATGGCGTTCTAAAGAGTCCTGAGAACTGCTGTTGTGATTTGGGGCTAGATAAATAAAACCAACTTGAGATGATACTACTCATTTTTCTTTTAAATTTAGTAAAAGGAGGCAGAGGATGCGGAACGAGCCCCTGGGAGTTTCAAAGTAAATGCAGTGTTTTATGTTGTCACATAGAATCACTGCTGCATAGAGTCATTCAAATTGTTCAGTATGTGTGGGTTTGTGGCGTTGTTTTGTTTATTTAAATTTATTTATTATTTAAGTTAGAACGCCTTCTGACCTACAGCAGATAGCCAAATTGGTTTGCAGGCAGCAACAACTAGTGATGAGCGATACCGCAAAATTCAATATCAATCCCATACCAAGTAAATACAGGGCAGGTATTGCTGATACTGATACGATACCAGTGCTTTTTACTTCTAAAAGCAGCTTATGTACTTTCATGTAGGGGAGAGAAGTGTGTCATGATTTATTAGGGAAATGTATCATCAGTATGCTAGGAATTCCACTGAAAATTATGGAAAATCATTTTTTCCCCAACTAAATGTTGTAGTATAACCAAAAGTATATGAGGGAAGTTACTGAATATTTTTCCTGATAAAAATTCCTAAATTGTACTGAATACAATGATGATAGTATCCCTTTATTATTATCATATTATGTTATTATTATTATAATTACACTGCTGTTACATAATATATTTATTACCAATAACACTGTTTTCTTCCTTACTCCACACTAACCTGTCCAGAATCACTAAGCACTGATACATATGACTGCCTCTCTTACAAACATCCAGATATACACTAACCTAATCTTAATCCTGGACTCATAGCATATCATCACAGTCATCATTGTAACTGCCTTCTGTTACTGTCTGTACTGTTCACGATGCCTATGTCACTCCTTGCCAGAAACATGACATCATGTCCTTTTTCAGACTGGGTGTGTGTGTGTGTGTTGGGGTGGGGGGTGGGGGGGGTGGGGGGGGTGGGGTGTTAATACAGAAATGCTAAGTGACCATGCCTTAGCAGAGAATCCAGTTTGCCTGCAGACTTCAGTAGACTTTACTCTGAAGATTAACCAGAAGAGTATCCAAAATCCATGGCAATGGATGGATGTGATCATGGCAGGGAAATAAATACTAATAATAATCATGATTTTACTTGACATGTGCCACCCACCAAAAAATTGTTTCAGATAACCACACCATGGCAACAGCACTCCCCAATGGCAGAAGCCTCCCCTAGCAGGACAATGCTTCCATCACACCACAAAAACTGCTCAAAAATGGCTTGAGAAACAGCCCAAGATCCACAGGGGCCCACCTCACAACCCACAGAACCCAAGGGATCTGCTGCCAATGTCCCAGAACCATACACCGCAGGACACCCCCAGAGGTCCTGTGTCAATGACCCAATGGGTTGGAGTTGTTTTAGTGGCACAAGGGGGACCTACACAATATTAGGCAGCTGGTTTTAACGTTGTGGCTGATCACTGTAGTTGCCTCATGGCACTCTGTGTTCTCAGTAATCAGAACTGTGAGACAAATGAAGTGTTTAGTACAGTAAACATAAAAGGTGGTTTTTGCGCTCTGACCTCTGAACTTAATCTACAGCTGCTGCACACTGGCAGGTGCTACCTATCTGTCCTGCATAGTGTTGGCCTTACAACAGAGATTTATCACCGTAGTCCCTCTTTCACCCTCCCCACTCATAGAGGTCTACTATTTCTAGTCAAGGACACACGTTCAAAATAGCCCTATCTGTGTATCTATTGTCATGTAGACAGCTGACTCCACTTTATACTCATACTAACATGGTAAATGAGGAAGATTATTTGTAGTTGTGAAAATTTAATATTTAACTTCCTTCAGTCTGACTAGAGTTGCCCTTCAAAATGTTCAAATATGGACAGCTCATGTGTTTATGGTGTAATGGATATGTGTGACCTAACAAGCATTCTCTGTGTGCCATCCTATTTGTTGGCAGGGCTTTCCAACAGATCCTTCGTGTTGCCCTGTGAGCTCTGTTTAGCTTGACCGATAAACAGATGGGCTGATATTAGCCTCTTGCATGTATATTGGTTTTGGTATATGTCAGCTGATCAGTGAAAATAAATGTCAGTACAAAAAGGCTAAAAGCATGTTTGCAGTGATTTAGGTGCTGTGTCCATTGCATATTGTTGCCATTGCAAATTATTATGTTTACAAGATTATTTTTACACTGTAAAATGTCCTGCTCAGTACATACTGTATCTGGTTCACTATTCTTTTATAACAAAATGCAAAGGATTCTTGTTGAAAATGTTAATTTGCTATGTTAAAAACCCACTCTAAAATATTGACATTGCTATTGGCCTCAAAAATCCAGTGCTGGTCAGGCTATTCTGTACATTCATCTATGTGAAACACAGTCACTCATATACTCAGTTCTCACTTTATTAGGTACACCTAGCCACACCCAATGCAGTCTGATACAACATTCTTGGTTATAATGTTCAGCTTATGTTGAAACTGGTTGTACTTCCTTTGTTGTAGACAGAGTTGCTGATGGGAACCCTTCTGCATTCTCAGCAGGTATCTCAGGATCAGGGTTACCTTACATTTCACCTGAATGGGGCAGCAAAAGCTGAAGTAGCCTTCACCTGCAGCCATTTGTTTCCTCTTTAAAGCCACAGCCTGTCACAACTGGGACTGGCCGAGTTACAGGAACACAAGGGATTGGACCCAAATGCAGACATAATGAAGTTCAGTAGTTTGGTATACAAAGTGAAACAAAGGCTTAGGAAATGTTGAGACAGGTAAGAGCCAAAACCAGCAATAGTACGCCAAACAGATCCAATGATGCTCACGCAGGTATCCAAAGCAGAAACAAAGAACCAAGGAATGAAGGACTCAGCAACAAACATAACTAACTCTAGCTCCCTTGAGCAGGTCTCAGCTACTGCTCCAGTGTTTAGCTGTCAGCCCTGTTTTCTGAAGTAGCACCCTGATGCTGCTTGAAAGCCTCTACATCCCACTTCAGTCAGGAAAAAGCATGCCAGCCCTTTGTCTGTGCTTTGTCATGGGAAATGTTGACCCTGTACTCTCTGCAGACTGTGAGTGCCACCAGAAAGATGGCTTTGCGTCACGGCTCCACCAGTGACTCCTGAGTTTCACAGGGTTTCCTTGTTTCTCCTGTTTTCCCTAGTGTTGCCTCCCCTTTGTCTGTGTCTGTGTGTGTGTTTGGGGGCACAGCTCAGCATCAGTTCACCTGCTTCTCATCATTTATCAGCCAAAGTACAGGTTCCCCAGCTCTTCATCCTGTCATCGTCAGATTGTTTTATGAACATTGTCATGTTCAGACTTTCAGCCACTCTATCTCTTGTTAGGTCTGAACATTTTTCTCCAGTGTATTTCTTGTGCTTTACTAACCTTGTGTTCAACCGTCCTTGTCGTACATACAATCGCTGCCCTCACCAGTTGTTGCCCTGGATGCCTCTCACCTGCAACTAGCTAGCCAGCCTCCGCCCATTACCCCCTGACCTGCCTGCCTGCCTTCTCCATAGCCTCCATCATCCGACATCATCTCACACACATATTCACCCTTAAAACCATTTACCTTAAACCCAGCCTCTGAATCTGCTCTTCGGTCCGAAACAAAAGTCAGCCTTAACAGCTTTGGAGCTCATAGTCAAGAGCACCATGTCTGAGCAATGCAAATTGTCTCAGGCACGTGCTGCATAGTCCATTGCCTTAACTTGAGTCATGGTCAGTATCATACAGTGGTGGAAAAAAGACACCCCATGCATTTGTGAAATATTGCATTAAGAATCACTCTTAGGTCTTCAAGTGCAATTACTTTAATACAGTCACAGCCAAAATACTAAACAAATCCTAAAAAAGCCATTAAAAACTTCACAAATTGATTGGTTCCATAAAAATACATAAGAAATTTTGAATATTGGGTCATTTTGGTACCAGTGATCCACTAATGAAGGTTGTGCTTTTTATTAAAAGACAATTTTTGTTGCCGTGCTTCATGTCTATATAAAGCCAGCACATTTGAAAGTTCTTCAAAATGGCTAAAACAAGGAACCTAACGCAGGAAACACCTGACATCACAGGAGCTTCAGCAGCAGCGGTCAAACCAAACTGGTGTCCAGTGTTCCACCCGCACTGTACGTGGCCGACTTTTAGATCATGACTTAAGGTCCTACAAGGCTGTCAAGAAGCCTCTGATCAGTGGGAGACAGAGGTTAGCCCGGCGTCGTTGGGCCCAAGCACACAAGAACTGGACAGCCAGGAACTGGAAGAAGATTCTGTGGTCAGATGAGTCCAGTTTCCAGCTTTATCCTCCTCCTGATAATGTGAGGGTACGCAGAAGGCCAGGCGAAGCATTATCTCCAGCATGTACAGTACCTACTGTCAAGCATGGTGGAGGCAGTATCATGGTTTGGGGATGCATGAGTGCTGCTGGTGTTGGTCATCTCACTGTCTGTGATGGCACATTGAACTCTGCCAAGTATTGTGCCATTCTCGAAACCCACACGCTCCCTTCTGTTGAGAACTGACAAATTGAAACTGTCAAGGATTTAGTTTTGTTAGTTTTTCTTGTAAACAATAAACAAAAAAATATCATTTGTATTTGTTTGTGTCTGTCTAATGCAGCCACACCTTTTGAAACTCAAAAAAGATTTTTCCCCAAATATTTCATGATGATATTTGAGATTGTGGGGTGTCCGAAAACTTTTTTCCACCACTGTACATGTTGCCATGCTGGGAGTAGATGTGCTTAGTAAATGTAACTTTCCCTCATTTTTTAAGAGGGTGGATAATGTAACAGACACAACAGTTAGTATAACACTGTATAACTGTAACATCCTCCAAAATAACCATAAAACTGTGAACAAGAAGAATGTGACATTTTAACCTACATGAAGGCAGGTTTATGGCAGGGCTGTTGTAGGTTTGTCTAAGTGCTAAATTTAACTTTACCTAAGGCTAACTGTGGCCACCATACCAGCTTTAAATAAACATAGCTCTTGTACTGTAGCTGTTTGGTTGGCTGTCTCTGTGGTGCAAAGAGCACAGCAGAGCTGTATTATTTTGAAACCAACAACAATCTCACATTCACACCTACTTCATGCAGTGAGTGGTCAGCTGTCCAGGGGTGAAAAAGGAGCCAGGGTTTGAACTTCTCTCTCCACTCTAACAATTTCTGTCACTTTTCATGTGAACGAACAAGTACAGTTCTATAAATGTCTTCCAGAAAGTAACAATATTGCATTTCCCACATCTCCATGATGGCCAGCTTTTCACTCCACCCTCCAGTGTAGCTGTCTGGGACAGGTGTAGGTACTTTCTATTGGTGATGGTGGGACAACGTCATACAAACTAGTTCTGTTCAAATATAACCCCGCCCTATGTGTGACAGCTCCCTGGGTGATTTGCAAACCAGAATGCAGTGGGTTAGTCTTGGTTTTTTGTTTTGAAATTACTGCAAATGTAATTGTTAACTTTGCACATTGCTTTGTAGGAAGTTTCACATTTCTATTGCAATTACTCTCTATACAGTAGAGAAGATGTCACAAAGTTACCTCTGGTCTTATCTCTCTGGTCATTTGACCAAAATATGTAAAAACCATGTTTAAACTTTGTAGAGCGGTAGAGGTAACATCTGAAAATAAGTGCTTTATAATGAAACATCAGTATGAGGTCATATCTAAGAACTTAGATGTTGTGCTATTGTTGGGTGGCTTCTGTTGTTTCCTATTTATAGATCTCTCTCTCTCTTAATATCTCTCTTTCTGTCACTCCTCCCTCCATCACCCTTGGATTTTGCGGGATGGGTCAAGAGCTTTTTTAGTGCCACACTCACCCAACAATAAAGACTGAGGCAGTTTTTACTGTCAGTATTTGTGGTCTATCTGAGTACAGCAGTGGTGTGTCAGAGGCAGGGACGGACCAGCAGCCATGGATGATGTATATAAAGCAGCGGTGAGTACAGAGTATGCCAAGTGTTAAATGTTTATTTTATTTTCTATCTAATGATAATTGGCTTTGAGGTGATTATTTCTAAAGCACGTAATAAATAGGAAATCCTGGGACAGATCTGATCCTTGTATGTTGTTCCTCTATAACAATAAAAAGGCAAATACATACAACACACTCTGGCATGTATGTATTTGAAGTTTAAAGGCCACTGTGACAGCTGTAACAAGAACTCTGCTCCTGTAATTCCAAAGTCAAGAGCAAACCACCCACATTATAGTAAAAATCCTTTACAGCGGCCCTGCAGTAACTACCTCCTTTGCAAAGCTAGAACAATAAGCAGTGATGAAGATTGCACAATACAGTTCATCACATTTTGAGGCTTTGAAAGCTTTCGTTGAGGACACTGAGGTCACGTCCTTGTTTTTTCTTTATGGGTGGAGAGTTACATTTTATGTTAAAAACATATATATGTTTTAGAATAATTATATTTAAAATTTTTTAGAAAATATATATATATTAATGACCTCAGTATTTCTGAGGTCACAAATCCCTTTTGTGGTCCTGACTGCAGTCATGCTTGTGGTTGTTTGCAATGATCACTAACTGGAGTTTATTGTGTATATTCCAGTGACGACCACACTGTTAATGTTTGTTTTTTTGTAAAAAATACAATTTGTGTGTTTAAAAGCACAAAATTAAGAGTCTGTGTGTGTTCATTCAGTTTGTATGACACTGAAACAATAGGTGTGACAGAGCACAGAGTGACATGCTGCTGTGGTTAGGTCATATTTCTGTGCCTGACAATAGAACAAAGAACAGGTGGACAGTTTAGGGAGAAAAAGAGAAGGGACAGCTGATGGCTATTAAAACAAATGGGTGTCACCAGACACCCACCCCCCACCCCACCCCTGTAGTGACATTGCAGTCCTGCAGTCCCTATTGCAGCACAGACTGGAGGTGATCAGTACATTTGCTGAGTTATAGTTCAGCTCCAAGTGTAGAGTGGAAGAGGGAAGTGAGCTACTGTACAAAACACTGTGATATACACAATGTTCATTCAGATTTGATCTTCTTGCAGGTTGAAAACCTGACAGAGGAACAGAAAAATGGTGAGGAAACTACTATTGCTATGACTTACTGTTATTATATTTACCTTTATGTATCTACTGCAACTGAGAATACTCTAACACTTATCTGCTACTGTGACTGCTACTACTAACAATGTAATCTAAGTTTTGCTTTCACATTTATGTCTACAGAAACAACGAAAAACATAAACACAATAAAATATGCATGTATATTGTCCTTCATATATTGCTGAATATGAATTATATATTATTGAGTACAAGCAAATGTACTTTATGTGGGCCCCTCAATAAGAGATTTATCAATGAGGGGCCCACTGATCTTTGACTGCTGGTTTCAACTGCTGGAACTAGGGACTAAATTTGGTTCCTGGGCCATAAAAGGTCTCCACACACTGAGTGCCACTCAGATTAATATTAGGAGGAGGGGTGGACATTTCCTGTAATGTTTACTGACGTTAAAAATATCTAGTCTGAGCGAGAGCTAATGAATGAGAGTGGCATTAAGATGAATGAATAAATGAATAAGTATAAAACACCCAGAGACTGACCCACAGCATTGGAAAATAGCAGAGTCTGTAAAATTCAAGGAACATGAAAGATCCAAGTTGCACATTGATTCAAGTCAAAGATAATGTGCCTACCAATGCCCTCCTATCTGATGCTTTTCCCAAACATGACAATGTTTTGGAATGACTGTTTAGATCCATTGGATTCCTGAGGATCCCATTCAGAGGTAACACCACATGAGAGGGAATATTTTATGAACTTAGGCTGGAATGCACAGATGATCTCCCTAAAGAATGATTTGGGCTTCCCACAGAGCTGGACACAGGCTGTCTTGATCTCCAGCTCAGAATGCTTGGTGATATCACCAGAGTCTCCATGTTAGCACAGTGAAAGATGTCAGATCTCAGTAGATCAGCAGTTTCACAAATACCCAAGCCAACCTGTCTGGTACCAACAATCATGCCATGGTCAAAGTTACTGAGATTACATTTCTTCCACATCCTTATGTTTGATATGAACATCAGCTGAGTCTCCTGACCTGTATCCATATGGTTCTACACATTGCACCGCTGCTACATGACTGGATGATTGGATAACTGCATGAATAAACAGGTGCACAGGTGCTTCTAATGTCTAATCTAAAATCCAAGTGTTCAGTAAGTGTATGATTTTAAATGACCCCCTGGATTTAGATACCTGCTGAATACTCAGCGTCATATAGAATTTTCATATTTGTGACATCAAGTCCATTGTCCATTTTAAGTTGGACTTTTAAACCCCTTACAAAAATATTTTCTATTAATTCAAAATTTGTGTACCTTTGTTAGTAAGTTAAACAATGATCTCCTTGTCAGACAGTAACAGCTGCTGTGTCTCTTCCAGAGTTCAAGGCTGCATTTGACATCTTCATCCAGGATGCAGAGGACGGCTGCATCAGCACCAAAGAGCTGGGGAAGGTGATGAGGATGCTGGGACAGAATCCCACACCTGAAGAGTTACAGGAGATGATTGATGAGGTGGATGAGGACGGTACGTCAGCATCAATATGTGTCACATCACTGCACTGTAGATGTACAGTGATATATGATGTTCATAATATCATGGTACATATTCACAGGCAGTGGCACAGTAGATTTTGATGAGTTCTTGGTCATGATGGTCCGCTGCATGAAGGAGGAGAGCAAAGGAAAATCAGAGGAGGAGTTGGCTGAACTTTTCCGTATGTTTGACAAGTAGGTTTCTCTCTGTATTTCTGCTCACACACTACAAATTCTACAAAATTAAAAGGAAATGCCAGTAATATAAGAAAAAACAGTGGTGACTCCCACTAGTAGATTGACAGATGATGTTTTAAATATCACTAAAGTCAAATATAACCCTCTTGGTGATCTTAAGCAACACCCAAAACCTCACTAGAACAGACCACGTTACTGTGTTAGAAAGACATTTTGTTGTGTAGCACAGTCAGGTTCAACTCAGCAGACCAGATAAGTATAAGCCTGATTCCTTTATCCTGTGTTGAGGAATGGAGACGGCTACATCGATTTAGAAGAGCTGAAAAACATGCTGGAGTCCACTGGAGAGTGCATCACAGAAGACGACATTGAGGAGCTGATGAAGGATGGGGACAAAAACAATGATGGCAAAATTGATTATGATGGTACGTTAGCCAGCACATTAAAAACACAATGGTAAACAACAAACACCAACTCTATGTCCTGGAAGCTATGCTTACATGTGGATGTTTTGCATTTTCAATTAAGATTTGCAGGAAACATAACAACAAATCCTGCAAACTAAGTGCAATGCAATGCAAAATACATTCCTTTGTCATCAATTTCCAAAATGATACTTGTATCTTGTTAGTTACTGAGAGTCTGTGTTTCAAGTGTGAACAAATGACCAGAGCTCAAGACAGTTTTTATTATAATACTGTCCATATAATACTGTTCTCTAATATTTCAAGAACAGGGTTACAGTTTTAACCTGCAAATCAAAACTTGTCTTTCAACTAGTTGCAAGCTAATGATTAGAGCTAAATGATTTGATTTGATTTATTATTCACATATTATGGCCTTACATAGTTAACCTGTTAGCAAATATTTGCTTGTTTACACATCCAGAGGACACAGAGCAACAATAGCATTCATTTGACTTGTGTTTGTGTCCACCTACTGAATTAAGTCCAGTGTTCATTCTCTTTTCAGCTTTGGTTTTCTCTCCACCACCTCCTGAGAAAAAATATCTGGCTCCTTAGCAGTTAAATGGAGTGGGCACCTAAAAACATTTATACATAATACAGAGTTGCCCAGAATAGCTGGCCACTCATCCTCAGATGTTTTTTCATTATTGCATTCCCTCATCAACCAGATGTAATATTTGGACACGGCAAATCCATTACCAAAATGTACCATCATACAAGAGAATACATCTGTTGTTTCAGGGTAGCCAGTGGTACTAAATGCACCTTGTGTATTCACTCTGTAAATCATTAAATGTTTTCATTTGAACATCTCCATCATCAGCCACATGTCATATATCTTCACTACACATTACTATATAATATGTGTGTGTGTGTGTGCGTGTGTGTATATATATATATATATATATATATATATATATATATATGGACTGGAGATGTGTATATACACACACACATGTTGACTTTGTGCGTTCTTCCTGACAGAGTTCCTGGAGTTCATGAAAGGTGTTGAATAAAGGATTCAGCTGAAGCTCTCACACTGCAGCATCTATCTTCACTTCAGACAACATCATCTAAGCCCCTTCCTGAGGACATATTTCCAGCTTTTGTCTGCTTTTAACAATAGTAGCAACACACCTGTCCTCAGCAGACACCTGTCCTGTCAGGTACTCGTACACAACACTGCCAAGGGCCTGAAAGCTTTGCCTTGCACCAACTGTAATAATGTAAAAGCTATTTTCAATAAAAAGATTTTCATAATTGTATATTTTGTCTTTCATAGTGTGTGATGTAATGTGTTCATTAAACCGTACTTTCCATCAGAAAAACAACAGAACTTATAGACTGGGAGATTTTAAATCGCAAAAACCTGAAGGTTTTCAAAGGTGATACAGTGTAGTTGATTACTGTAAAAGGGGGTGTTTGAATGTGTACTTCTGCTTCTTCATTATGTTTGGTGATGGCTTACAGATCTTAAATAGATGTTAATAGTATTATAATATAACATATTGTAGTAGATTTTTTTTCTGACAGGCTCATTATGTTGTTTTGGTCATGTTTCATTTGATAGCCAATCAAGATGGTCCATTTTGGGACCACCTGCCAGCTGAAAGAAAAAAAAAAGATAAATGTTGAGTTTGAGTCCTCCATATTCATTCATTCATCCATTCCTTATCTATACTTATCCGTAAGGGCTGGACCCTCTCCCAGCTGTCACTGGGTGAGAGGCAGGTACACTCTGTACAGATACCAGTACATCACAGGGCCAACACATATAGACAAACAACCATTCACACTTATTCTCACCTACGGACAATTCAGAGTCACCAGTTAACCTAACGGGCATGTCTTTGGACTGTGGGAAGAAGCCGGAGAGAACCCACGCACAGGGAGAACATGCAAACTCCACACAGAGCAGTCCCAGGAGAACCAGGGCTCTCTACTGTGAGGTGGCAGTGCTAACCACTGCACCACCGTGCTGCCCCCTCCATATTCAGTCAAAAGAAAGGTGGTTCTAAAGGGGGTCAACATGCTGACTGTGGAGCATCCAATCCATTGAGTGGGATGCAGCGTTAGCATAATACCAACTCTGTGTTTGGTGCATCATTGTAGAGGAAGGAAAGCAGATGATGATGAATCATAATTGCAGAGTAGAGTCTTGGCCTTTTGGTGGTACTATGCATGTAGTTTGACATACCCACCAGCAGATGGTGTACAACCTAAAGAAGGAGTTGTATCTACCACCTTAATGCTGACGTCACATTGACTTCCTCTCAGTGGCCATTATGTTAATTGTTGAATTATAATGCCAATGCAGCAATCACACTCTTGTTCTTTTCACTCTTTATCACATGATTGCTGAAGGATGGATGAGTGAGGACTGCAGGAAGCATAAGTAGCAGAATAGAAAGCACCCTATGTTGTTCCATCCAGCATTTTCATATTATTGATTATAATGATCATTTCCATCTGCAGGGGACTTGTGATGGGATAAACTCATATCTCTTAAAAAAACCTATGTTCTCTCTTGAGATCGTACAGAATGTTACAAACACTGAAGATATAAAAATAGTAACAGTAACACATATGGAGAATGAAGATTAAAAATCCAAATATTATGATTGTAACAGTGTCATATCTCTTCAAACAGATATGTTCCTGCCTGTCACTCATCCTGTGCTGTCAGATGTGATAATGGACGCACTGGATCAGAACGTCAAACAGTCTGGACATGTTAGAGAAATGGGTCACAGACAAGGACTAATCACAAAGTCCTTGTCTCACAAAGTGGTGTTTCATCACATCTCCAGTCCAAAAGCAGGACACTGAGCACATCAGAGATAAATTTATTATATAATGCATGCTGAATTTCAGACAGCAGAGCTGCACTCAAAGACTGCTCCTGTATGAGCAGATTTTTTTTTTTTGCTCTTTTTCTGCTCAGATATAATTTTACATCATTGCACTTTAAGAGATATTTTCTGAATGTCATATTATCTTAACAAATGTAATAACTCTTTTCAGTACAATGCCTCATTAAATTAAAATAGGTCATTTGTAACTGCTCTTTAGAACAACACCTTGTGGAGATCTGGTTTCTGATGAAATCATTTGTCTGTACCTTCAAAACTTACAGAAATCACTGTTGGAAAATCAGTGGAATTTATGATGTGGCAACACTATGATTAAAATTTGGTTAGATTTAGGAACAAGAAATCTTAGTTGATTTTAGGTAAAGATCATGGTTTGAATTAAAATAAAAAAATTTAAGTTAGAGGACCACAAGCATCATAATTACAATAATAATCCATGATTAAGGTTATGAAATGTTAGTGGTCAAGTTGTTAAAAAAAAGTCTCTCTCTCTTATCATGGATATAATGATAGACCTGGATACAGTGTCGCCACTCATTTGCTGTGAGAGGTCATCCCCATGTAAGGCCTTGGGGCCAAGCCAGCAGGAGAAAAACTAATGCACATGTGCAGCAAACTGATGAGACATTTTCACTCAAGTGGGCACCACTTTACATCGAAGACGCTGACCTCCTCTCTGTGGACTTTTTGTCTCTGTAACAATGTCACACCTGAATTCTCCTTTGCTCCTGTCATAATTCCTTTGCCACCTGAGCACAAACAGATGACATTCTGGGGAATGTGCTGAAACATCTGATTCTGACTCTTGGGTGGACAGTCTCTTAGTAAACATTTTATGCTCCATCTACACAGAGAGCGTTTCAGCTGTATTTTTCTGTCGTCCTCTCACGTGTATCTGACAGAACAGATATGTTTCTACTTGAATCAGTCAAGCTGTCTACACAGGGCACATAACAGCTTGTATTTTAACTGTGCTATATGCCCATATCACAGCCTGAAGAGTATTTTTACGCTGTGTTTAATTACATAACTACAGTGATTGTATATTGGGCTCTGAGTGCCTCCAAAATGCAGGTGACCTACAACTCAATACTGCATCTGAACACACAGAGCACCAGGACTGCTTCTGCTGCTCTGCTACCAAGTTATTTTTGTGCCTTAAAGATCAGTCAGAACATTCAAATAACAGGACATAAATATGAATATGTCTTGGCATTAGGCTCGTTGTTAGTCTTGTGGTAAAGATTTAAAGATTTTGAACTATTGTGTAAGATTAAGCTGTCATTTCCATTTTATTTTACAGAGCTGTCTGGCATACGTTATGAAAGCAACAGATAAAATAAAGGTCAAAAGACTAAGTAACTGCTGACTAAAATTTGTTTTACGAAAACAATTCTCTCAACTCTCTGTTGATCACACTTGGTAATCATCTGTGTGTTTACATCCTTATGAATCTTAACCTTGTACGCAAACACTTCAGGAGACAATGAACAGCTTGATAAGTAAAGCTTGTTGGAGGTGCCTGCTTTACTGAATTTTTCTAGGTTAACATGACACACAGCCCATACCCACACTGGATGATATGAAAACTTGGTAGAGATTAATCCCTGTGTCATGGGCCTTTTAACAAGCTTCTAGTATTTTAACGGGCAACCTCTGGACTGGACCCAGTCTGCAGGAGGTTTACAGAGGTGGAAGTGTAGCGTCATCACTTCCATCTGTGAACACAGTGTGAGCAACAGCGCTTTTTAGGGAGTTGAACAACGCTAGCAATGGGACATCATCAAAAATGTCTACTCCTCTGGACAGTAACGCCCGCTGAACTAGCGACTGCTGTCAATACACAGTGTGTGTCTAGCAATCAGCACTGAAGGTCCAGGATAGGCAGCCAGACAGACACTTGCCAGTGTTGACGAAAGCAAAACTGAGCAGGTGGTTGGTGGCTAGTTTTTTTCCCACTGGCTGAGTCAAACATGAACACTGCAGATAAGGAGCAAAACACTTAAAGCTCCAACAGTTCTAAGGAGACATTTTGTACCCATAAGATTATATAATATTTCAGGACAAGTCAGCATTCTACGGGTACCCATATGTATGTTTGTGAGTTAGTTGTTCTTTGTTTCCTGGTTCTTATTTTATATGATGCAAATCATGACATTCATGCACCATTCTCACCCTCTTGAACACCCAACACTACTGACACCACATGCACGTGTACATGTACTAATCATTTTTACTTACTTGTATAACTTTTCTAAATGATGTGGATATGATGTGTGTACCCGTAAAAAAGACTTGTGCAATGACAAGGATGAGGTCCCTCACTGGTTTCCCACCCGGACACATGACCAATAGAGAGCTGAGGTCACAACGTCACATCCGAGCTAGCCCACTAGCTTCTGTAACTCAGTGTAAAAAAAAAAAAAAGAAAAAGAAAGAAAACACAAATGGTATAGTATTATCATTAGCTGGAATGCTTGTCACTAGTTGAACATCATTCACTAATCATGATGTCATTTGGATTATGGTGGTAATGAAATTATGAAATCCCACCTATGCCTATAATGTGTGCATGTCCTACTATGGCTACATGGCCTTTCTATCATGTGCCCTCAGCAGGTTATACATACAGCAATGACAGCATAAAAGCCTACAACAAAAACACAGATAGAAGAAGTTAAAATGATGAAAAAGTTAAGTTATGAAATTATTGTAGCCATAAAATGTCAGCAGGTTCAGCTGTTCAGGCACAGTGAGGTAGTTACTCCTGGAGCTCATGGACCAAAGCTGAAAAGTCTTAACTCTGTTAATCAGAAACCCTGTAGGTCCTGGACAGTTCCGGTGCCCTACAGGATCAGGTTCAGTGATGCATTCACTGGATGTGTTATTGGTCCAGACTGAGTGTTGGCTGTTAGCTGGGCAGCCTTGACAGAGAGATACGGCCCAGCCTCACCCTGCTCCTGTAAGCAGAGGCAGGTGGACCTGTTGACTTGTCTATGAAAATAACAAGGTTTGTGCACAAAAAAGGCAGGCTCACATTTTGTGACCATTTTGTGCATGAACTGCAACAGGTGTCACTGTTACAATGTCAGCTTTATATCACTAACTTACATTGATAAGAAACATCAAAATAATGAGTATGGCAGATCAGGACACTCCCCACACTCATATGGATCTTTATCATAAGTCATTTGTAACAGTTCTGGAAGGAATTAAGAAATGGAGGTGACTCCCTCGTAACTTATTTTGTCTGTTTGTTTGGAGGACCTATATAAACCATCCTTACACATTTTACATTATGACATATACAGTGCTGCTTGAAAGTTTGTGAACCCTTTAGTATTTTCTCTATATCTTCATATATATGACATAAAACATTATCAGATTTTCACACAAATGCTAAAAGTAGATTAAGAGAATCCAATTAAACAAATGAGACTAAAATACTATGCTTGATCATTAATATCATTTTAAAGGAACCTAGGGTAATTTCTTAGCAACTAAAGGCCTCTCTGACATTGGCTAATGTTAATGTTCATGAGTCTACCATCAGGAGAAAACTGAACCACAGTGATACGTATGTCAGGGTTGCAAGGAGAAAGCCACTGCTCTCCAAAAATAACATTTCTCCAAGCTGATGTGCAGGACTGATCAACAGTTACTGGAAATGTTTAGTTGCAGTTATTGCTGCACAAGGGGGTCACAGCAGATACTGAGCGCAAAGGTTCACATACTTATGCCACTCACAGATATGTAATATTTGATCATTTTCCTCAAAAAAATAAATGACCAAGTATACTATTTTTGTCTCATTTGTTGGGTTCCCTTTATCTACTCTTAGTGCTTCTGATGATGATGATGTTTTAGGTCATATTTATGAAGAAATATAGAAAATTCTAAAGGGTTCACAAACTCTGTAGGGTTCACTGTAGAACTAATTGAACAACAGTGGGCAAGAACATGAACAACATGAACAGTGTATCTCTGCTTTTCTTTCTGAGAGTTGCTGGACACAATTGGAACAGAAAACCATAAAGGGTGAGGGCTATGGATGACAGAGGATGGAAATGTTGCTGCACATACATCAACTGTTTCTGACTGAGGACATCACAGAGGAAAGTTACAGCATTTCTTCATTTGTTAAGCTTGTCAAAAATATAATCTGTGCAAAAATGTTACCAGTCTAGCATTTAACCTTTTGGTCTGACAACAACGGCTCAGCCATGGCCAGCAGCTCTGCATGGGAAGAAATCAGAGTGAATAATACTATCTGGCTGTGACGCAAGCATCCACAAGGAGAAAGCTCTCCCCCCACCGCCTTATCAAGGCAACTGTGAACAGCCGTTACTATGTTGTGGGTCAAAAGAACAGAAACACTTTCCTGCCTGAGAAGAGCTTGACTAGTTTGAACCAGATTATACGGAGGTTTGATCCCTAAAGACTCTCTAGTTGAATCAAAGTGGCACAATTATTGACAGAAACTAGGAGAAGAGATAATATTCCCCCTGTGTCAGCCTCTCTACATTCTCTCCCAGTCAAATCCAGAATAGAATTCAAAATCCTCCTTCTCACCTACAAAGCCCTTAATGGTCAGGCACCATCCTATCTTAAAGAGCTTACAGTCCCCTACTATCCCACCAGAACTCTGTGTTCTCAGAACACAGGTTTACTGTTGGTTCTTAGAGTTTCCAAGAGTCGAATGGGAGACAGAGCCTTCAGTTATCAGGCTCCTCTACTGTGGAACATTCTCCCAGTTTGGGCTTGGGAAGCAGACACCTTCTGTAGAAGAGCAGGCATAAAACTTTCCTACCCTGCCAACTTCATTTTTTGGGAGGATCAACATTATTAAAATTAATATCCTTTCTTGTTTAAATTATTTATTTCAAAATGTTCCTTTTTGATAAAGCTTATAGTTAGGGTTGGCTCAGGCTTGACTGAACCATCCCTTAGTTATGCTGCTATAGGCCTAGGCTGCTGGGGGATTTCCCATGATGCACTGAGCTTCTCTCTCTCTCTCTCTCTCTCTCTCTCCACTGTATGGATTCATATCCCATGTTACATGTTACTAACTCAATATCTTCCCTTTCCTGTAGTATTGTGCTCTTCTGTCTCTCTCTCCTCTTCTGTCTCTTTCTGCAGGTATTTCTGCCTCTGGAGCTGTAGAGTCTGATCTGTGATGACAAGTCTCCTGCTGCTCCTACAACCCCACTCAACACCTGTTTTATTTAGAAATTATTAGTCTTACAGTCTTATTGCTACTACTACTATTACTATTACACACACACACACACACACACACACACACTTGGCATGGTCACATTCAACAAAGCAGTAAATATTATGTGAAAGTGATGCTGCACTTTGTAGTCTGTTAGTCTTATATTGTACTAAACAGGTTGATGACACACTGAAACATATGTTTTTATTGACCAGCTGAGCACATCCGCATGGTCAAAGATGGACAAAGACGAACTCTGACCTACTGCCAGGAGATTGAAGTACAAAAGGAAACATATTTTGAATCCATCAGTTGTTGAGGCATCAGTCACAGTGAATGGGAGACAGCACTATTCACAGGAGTTTAATGTGACTGTACCTGAAATGTTCAATGTGCTTCATTCATACTCTGTGAACCCTGTGTGGACAGGGAATACTCCTCCAAAATGTGTTGTTGTTGTGTTCTTCTCAGTGAAAACTGAGACTTTGAATTTACTCATTAATCTCACAATAATGCTTACTAAGCATAGATGAGCCATTTGTTTTTATCAGGCTTTAAGACACAGAGGGCTGAGATAACCTTAAGAACTCTCAGAACGGTCTTGGAAAGAGATGATAACTTCAGCCATGTCAAAGTAAAATGAGTCAGCTGTTTATGATAGCATTGGACCTGAACAGCAAAACAAAAGGTCAAGTTGTGTTCAATATTATATTGTTATAAAATGTTTCAAAATTCAAAACAGCTGTGTTTGGCATGTGCCAAGTGAAAAGTGCCAGTGAAAGAATGGCTTTCTCAGTTCAACAAACACCATTTCCCACAAGCCCAAGACCATCATATGTTAAACATTACTGGACTTGACTGCCAGTCAAGTAGTGAGCTATCAAATGGAGTGTCAGCCTTTGAAATCCAGACATGGCTGTTACAGTAGTATACACATAAAGCCAAAACACTGTAAAGATGACATAAGAGAAGGAGGATTTACAGATAAGGGAGAGTTATTTCAGTTGTATTTTTTCCTGGAGCTCAGGATGTCCAATATGGCTGCCAGTGGGTTTTTCATATCACCTGGCAAGTCTTTGTTTCCCTCCAAATCTATTGATAATCTGGTGCTTTGGAGTAATTTTCAACCAGTTAATGTTACAACAGTCAGCATCAGTGTTTCAGACTTGCTGAGTCCAATCCAGTAACTATAAATATGCAGTTTTTCATGAGTTCAGAGGTCATGATTCGAGTCTTATCACTCTTTGCAGGGGACTCCCAGAGGCTGAAGGAGGCCTGCTCGATGTGGTGGCTGTATCAGTCTTCCTGTTTGATGATGAAACTTTGCTTTTCCTTTTTACTGAAGGCTGTGTTTTCTTTCTATGAGCTTCCCTCTTTGGACTGTTGGGAGCCCCCCGGTGCTCTAAAAGTCTCTTGTGAAATACTGCCTGGAACTGCTGTGCCTGCAAGACAAAGATAAGGGAAAAATTAGTTGATTCAAGGACACATAGCTTGGATGCAGCAGGTCACCTTGGTCCTGTGTGGGACCTGCACTCATCAGCTCAGAATTATCATTGATATCAACTTTGTTATGGTGTTTTTTTGGGGTTTGGCTTTGGTATTGAAGCCACTATTCTCACCTGGAGTAACTATATTAGTTACTTACTGTGTATTTATTATTATTCATATTTTATAGTAGTAGTTTTACTTTTATACTTATTTACTTCCTCCTTCCTGACTGAGTGCTGAGCAATTGTAACAAAGCAATTGCCCTGTGGGGATCAATAATGTGTTTCTGATTATGATTTTGTGCGTAGGCCAATTTCTCTGAGAGAATTGATTTTAATCTGTAATCTGATTTAGAGGTACTTTTTGGTTCTTGTTGCCCTCTGTAAATGGAGAACAAAGTCAAGCCTGCACTGTATTTTACTTTAGACAGCAGTGGAACTTATAAATATTCTTAAAAGCCACAATGTGGGGGAGATTGTAACCCTGGACTTGAACCATGAACTGCATTTGACAGTTGTGGAAAAAGCTGAACATTGAGTTAAGATTAGTTTGTCAAATTACTTTTTACAGAGGAGCTCTTACCATGTCTGGCTGTGTAGTGGTATGTGTTGTAATGGTTGTGGCTGGGAAAGCAGTGGTGTGCTGCTGGTTCTTTGGTTTGGCACAGTACATCTCCAGATGCTGAAGTTCACAGCCAGCTGGCCTGCAACACTGATCCACTATCCCCTTCCCTCTGGGTCGAGCACCATAACCAGACCATGTACCTTTACCTGCAGAGGTAAACAAAAACTCAGTTTAATGTCTTTCTTTTAGCCTGCAGTGCCCTCCTGACTTTCAAAACATACACAGCAGCAACAGATAAATGAAAACTTTTCAGCCTGGATGTAATGTACATCTAGTGATTCATCCCGCCCAGCAATACAAACATATTAGACAAAACAATATATTATGATATTAATGATTATGCAGAATATATACTGTGAATTGTCTATTTTTCTTCTAAGAGCCTCCCTGCTCTTCCTCTGCTGTGTCTCTCTTTCTGTGCCTTTCTTTGTTAGTATGAAAGCTGAAGTGGTCTCAGATAACAAGTGTTTTAACAATAAAGCTATCACACACCGAGGCACAATGTCCCAGATAGTACGCTGCCAGATGGAGAAGGTGGCCTTGGTCAGAACAGGGGAAAGGTAATCAGGTGAAAGGGCCTCTGGGTAATTTTCTGTGTGCAGTGAGAGATATTATATTCTAATAATAATGAACTTTTCAAATTAAATGCTTTAAGATGCCTTACAGTATAAGATCAACTGTGAAATGTGTGAGTGTCCCACTCAGCTCATAATGCTGCAGTCAGCTCATTTAGAGGTCTATTCAGTACCTTTTATCAGTCATATTACATAATATCTCTCAGCAGATAGAGGGACCAAGTTTTCATGGAAATGCAAGCATTTTGATTTCTGTTGTTCTGAGCAAGAAATAGAGCTGCATGCACAACCTCCATTCATTGATCTGTTATCTATTATACTATTTTGCATTAGAAGTTGAGTTTGTCCCAAGAAATACAGAGACCTACAGTACTGTAGACTTGTGTTGTGGCTAGTATTCATGTAAATAAATGAACAGGGCTTGTTTTGTTGTTGTGGAGCTGATAACCACGACCACGGCCATATCTGTGTTATACACCTCTGCTAGAGAAAGTGTTAGCACACAGGGTAGAGTAACCTTGATAGCATTTCTTTCCCTTCAGTTTTTTCTTTTTTCTTTTCTTTTCTTTTTTTGATATTTATTAAAATCTACAATAAAAATGCAACACATCTTTATTTCTCTTGTAGCAAGACAGAACCTATCTAATGTAAAATAAATAAATGAATAAATTGAGGTTGTGCATGCAACTCTATTTTCTTCAAATTTCAAACATGTAATTTATTTATTAATTCTTGTTTTAACTTTTAACAGTTTCTCTGCTGTCTCATATGTACATTGCATTGTTGGAAACACAGGAGCCTACAGAAAGACTGTGTAGTGTGGTACATACCTGGGTTCTGACACTCCTTGACATATCATTAAGTCATTGCTGACTGCAGCTTATTTAATATTTCTGTGTAACCATGGAGTAAAAATCCTGTATCAACAACCAGTTAGCTTATGTTCCATGGAAACATTATAATGTGTCCCAAACTGCCAATAAGACGTGTAACTGGGATACAGATACATGCATAGGTGCATCATCAACTAACATAGACAGTTAGTCAGTAGATTTAATAGACAGACAGTGAAAATGGATTAATTTACACTCTGAAGTTAGATTGGTTGGTTAGATGGCTTTCCTGGGCTAATCCACTGGATCAAGTGGACCAGTACATTCAGGAATTTTGAATAACAAAAATGACCCTAATGAGTGGCACGGTGATGCAGTGATTAACACTGTCGCCTTACAGCAAGAAGGTTCCAGGTTCTCTGTGTGGAGTTTGCATGTTTTCTCTGCCCCTGTGTGGGTTCTCTCCAGGTTCTCCAGCTTCCTCCCACAGTCCAAAGTCATGCAGGTTAACTGCTGACTCTAAATTGTTGTTTGTCTATATGTGTTGGCCCTATGATGGACTGGTGATCTGTCCATGGCCTACCCTGCCTCTCAAACAATGACAGCTGGGATAGACTCCAGCACCCCCGCGACCCTTAACAGATAAGCGGTATAGATAATGGATGGATGAAAAAAAAAGACCCTACTGTGCTCTGTTAACATTAATTGCACAGCTTTGTGAGCTGCTGAGCCCTAAAATGTATAAAAATAGTGGTCAGTGGCTTCAGTCAATGATATAACAGTGAACAGCAGTGAACAACACAAGCAGAGTGTTGTTTACTTCAGTGACATTTTTCATGCATCTCTACAGTGCTGCTGTTGGTTCCTTCTAAAGCCTGTCCAGACCATCCTGCAACAAATCCACACTGACATCCTCTCTATGTATTATTCGTATTTTTAAATATTATACGAAACACTGCTGTTAAAAAAATCTAAATTGCTTTGCCGGTATAATGCAGGCTTCAATTGTGCACCATGAGTTAAGTAATTCAGGGGGAGAAAAGGTCAAAATTAGAATTAAAATAAATGGACCTGAAACATGGTCGGGGCATTCATAATTGAAAGTCTGATACTGATTATACCTGCAATATAGACATGACCTCCTGACTTTTCCATTACTGCCACAATAGTGCAACAGTTTCAAATTGTATACAAGAAAACTCTGCCAGCTTCCTAATTGAAAGACATAAAAAAAAAACACACAAATGGAACATAGACTCACCTAAATAGATTCCACGATCCCCACACACAAATATGAGGTCACTGAGGAGATCAGAACCACAGCGGAGTCTGGCTGCCTCTGAGGAGAGCGGCCAGCCTGCCAGACACATGGCGCAGTAAAACATACTCATGTGAGCACACAACACCTGAAGACAAAAAGAAAAACTCTGAATACATAACTGCAACATGCAAAAAGGTTGATGGTTTTCTGTCCAAATCTGTGATCAAAACACAATTAAATTCATGTACTCAAGGTACATGAAATGTACTCACACTCTCTCTCCTCACTTTCCTGTTGTTGTCTAACAAAATTCCTATACTTATAATGACTTTCCTACAACTTTTTCTTCACCTGTCAGATGAAGGTAGAGAAAATGTTTCTGAGCCTGTGTTCCACAAGTGACTCTCACAGTCTCTGAAAACTTCACAGTTTTAATTAATGTCAGTATAGTGTATACTAGCCAATTTTATTCAGAGACTTTTGTTTAGTATCAACCTGAGAAGGACAGGTAAATTACAGTTTTCTGTCATATCAATAATACTAAACTACAAATGACATAAGTCAAACTTTTAAAAATTGAATGAGAGATTTTTTGGCCATAAGAATATTCATTATACTTATATATTATATTCCTTGCATTATGGGCTTTGAAACAGCATTTGGACAATGGCAGAGGGAGATAATCTTTGCAGAAAATATATTTAAACAGAATGTGGAAAAAGTGTGTACAGAAACAGTGGCAGAGGTGAGGTTGACTTTCTAACCCTGCTCTTTAGAATTGGATTCATGATCATCAGTAACTTTTTTGGTTTTGTTAAAGTGCAGTAGTGTTGTGGTAACTGAAGAAATGGGTACACTACGAGCATGTATTCTTTGATTTCTTATTGAATCATATTGTATCAGAGTAGATATACAGTAGTGGCAGTGAGCACAGAAGGTGTTTGAGCTGTTTTTGCACCTTTTTCCCCATGACCCTGCTTTAAATGCAAAGATTGTCATGATGCCGTTCAGCAATTAGACTGCTGTCAAGCTGTAAATTACATTTTTAAGAGTATGGAGCAGTGGGCTGAATATAGACATTTTGCTAACATGAAATATAATAAATGAGCAAATCATCATAACTCCATTCACTGAGAAGAACAGTAAGATGCAGTTGAAAGCTTTGTGAAAAAAAAAGAAAAGAAATTCTGATATTCCTCAAATCAGCTGTTTCACTTTCAGTCCTGAAATGATCTGTGAATTATTTGATCTAAATCTGACTAACAAGTGAGTGAAAAAGATGTATTTTCTATTAGAAATATATCAGCTATCAATATATAAAATATATAACATATCAGTCTTATAAATCTCCCACTCTCCCATCAGCATATATGGCCCCAGGGTCAAACCTGGATTATGGTTATAAATTAGTTGTAATTTTGAAAATAGAAGAAAATAATGAAGTCCATCAGCAGTTCACAAAGCTAGAGTCGTGTCCCTCAATTGCTTGTTATGCCTCATAAACAGTTAAAAATCCAAACTGTTTGCAAAAAGATGAGGTAATTCTGTAAGTTATGGCTCCATATTTTCCCAATAATTTGTGAGGAAGTTGCCTGGAAAGAATTATTATTATAGACAAAATAATGATAAGAAAATAATCTTTGCACAACAGGGAGATAGTCAGCTTTGCACTGGAAAGCACTACTTCTTACACATATGACAACATCAATAAACTTGAACTTGAACATTAATTGTTTATTTATTGTGTTGTAACTGATTATCCATATATGCTGAATTGTATGTTTATCTATCAACAACTTTCACAAATGTACATGTTCAGCTGACATGCTGTGTGGTAGATAATTAATACAAGTAAAACAAATTTTAAAAAATTCAGTTTTCCCCCAAAATCAGACCCACATGACAACCAGTGCATCTAAATCTACAACTCAGTTCCTTTCTAGTGATTTAGAAGAAACTATTGGATGCATTAAATACAGTGTCACCAGTGAGGACACAGAAGAGAGCAGGAAATCTTCTGCTGATTCCAACTGCTTCAGTTACTATCAAATTATTTCAGCTCTACAGAGAAGAGATGCCTGATGCAGATGTCTGCACTACAACACTGCATCAAATCAATAAAATGAAACCGTCCTACCTTGAGTGTCTGTGGTCTGGCAGAGGAGCAGCATGAGGAGAGCATCCTGTCTGTACGGACTGACCTCAGCAGACCTGCAGTCTTATAGCAAAGCAGCAGGAGGGGAGGACTGCAGCACTGAAGTTTCCTCCCCCTGCTCCTCACACTGTTTCACACTTGTATCTAGTCCACTCATATCAAAAGATTTAACATACTGTCATTGGGGCTGAACTTGTCCTGCTGTGTTCCTACAATGTTTGTAATTGTATGTTCATATATGGTGGTCACAAACATGATATCATATTTCTCTCCAGAATGAAACCAACCAATACAAAACAGTCCTGTATATGTATATACCTTTAATCCACCCTTCACTGAGGATAACATGTTCAGGTTTTATTGAATCAAATTTGAAGCAGTGTTGATTTAACTGTATGATCATTTCTGAGGATGTCATTTGTGGATGTGTGTTGAATTGCACTGAGCTACTCTGAGGAGTTTCAATTTTTTCTATTATTTTTTATTACTCAAAATACAAACAAACAAAAAACAAACAAACATACCAAAAAACAAGTCCACAAATTGCATCCTCTAAAATGATGATACCGTTGAATTACACCTCTAATATAACATTCAACTGAAACCTGTCCACACCAACTTTAGTGCTGTCTAGTATCAGACACAATTGAATTGAATAGGTGCCCTTGGCGAGTTACGTACGCTGCAAGTAGACAAAATAATAGCAATGAAGACAAGATTTTCATCAGGTTGACATCATATGTAAAAATCAAACAGTTTCATCTTACACAGAAATGTGAGCTTCCCTGAAACAACTAAATACAGGAAACACTGCAGGGTTAAAAGCAGATATCTGTAATAAAAACATTTCAGCTCATTTCCAACACCATGAGAGGTGGCCGAATTTCCAGCAGCTGTGGTAAGGAGTAACTAGGGCACAATGTGGTGTTCCCAAACATTTGCCACTTTTTAGTGACCCCTGGAACTACTTTCTGTATTTTGTGTTTTCTTGCAGCATTTTTTTTCTCTCAATGCTGTACATTTCTCAAATTCAGGAAGATGTTAGCTTCATTCTCAGAGAGAATATAGAGAGATTCTATTAGTTTCACATTTTGACTTGATGGTACGCCCAAGCTCAAGTCAACATTATGTGCTGAATCAGGAAACTTGGTAAGTGTAGTCTGTGTCAGCTCTGATGAATCACTGTGTGTTGTGCCAGATTGGAAGGCAAAGGAACTCTTAGCAGGAAATGTGTAGTTATATACAGGATACAGTCTCAGATTCCTGTGACACCCAAACATACAGCCAGAGTCATAAAGCACTATCTTCAGAGACAATAAGGAAACCTGCAGGAGCTGGTCTGGTCTCTCACAGAGCCTGATCCAACATCATGGAGTCGATCTGGGATCACATGAAGAGAGAGAAGACAGAGACAGCCAAAATCCACAGACAAACTGTGGCAACTTCTCCAAGATGTTTGGAACAACCTACATGCTAAGCATCTGAAAAACTTTGAGCATGTATACTGAGGAGAACTGCTGCTGTTTTAAAGACAAAGAGGGAGTCACAGCAACTACTGAGCTGAGTTAGGTTTTGTTTACCACACTTTGTTTGAAGCTAATTGATAAACAAAACCCATACATGGCATTATTTTCAAAAGTAGCCACACTTCACTTTCAGTGCCTGAACCTTTTGCACTGTACCCTACATTGTATATAAATGCTAAGATGAGATGTGATGTGAAGAATTTGTCTATGCAGGCGCATCTGTGTGAGATAAAATGTTTCAACTTCAGTGTAAAACAATTGTATTTAAACTGAGGCATTAAAAATAAATAAATGTGCAGAGACAGGGAGATAAAAAAGATGATGATAGAAGATGGAAAAATAACACACACGCACACACACATACAGTGTTGCTAGCTAGTTTCAGCCGCAGTGTTTGAATTACAGGAGTCAGGGTGGTGCTCACCCAAAAGAGACCTGGGCTCTGGAAGATTTTCAAGTTTGATAAATAATGATTAACATTTTCATGTTAAATGAATGATATAAGATAGAAATGAAATCAAATTAATATCTAATGTCTTGTCATCAGTGACTGTAACTCCATAAGAGTAAAGATTGATAATAATTTAAGAATCAGCGCTTAAGCCAATATGAAAGGTCATTCAGGATACTGAAACATCTGCATTTCCACAAAACCTGGGAACCTCAGTCTACTGAGAAAGATCACATGATAGTATGATTGCTCCACAACACACATATGGACTTTGTGGTGGATTAGCACCACTTTCTATTTTACAAGCAGAAGAAGAGAGACAGTAGTTACAGGGTGATTATATAAACACTTTAAACTAAACTATCAATCATTTCACTCAAGTAGATACTTAGAGTCCAGAGAGAAATATTAATAAATATGAATACAGATTAATGACAGAGCTCTTTTTTGTCTTGAAAAAGCAGTGGAAGTACTGTACCCTTACAAGTTCTAGGTAGTCTCTGTAGGTTGTATACTCAACAAGGCAAGGCAGTCTAGCGGACAGACATGAAAGTCTCATGGTTGAGTCACTAATGCAACAGATGAACAACAACTGTTAACTGGAGACCCAAATAAAATAAATGCTGCAAGTGGAATTAAACTGTACATAAAAACTAAGAAGGCAAATAAAAGGACTGAGAACAGGAATGAAGCATCCTAGAAACAAAAGAGGGCATGATAGAGGTAAGATACTAAATCATACTAATGGTCCCAGTATGACACTGTAACACTGCATCCTGTGCCTAACGACTAAAGAATATAACTAGAAAGACTAAGACCAAAGTTCAAATTTCGTGTACAGCTACATACAGTGTTTTCACGGTTTTCCCATCCTCATCAATATCACATGATAAGCTCCCTTGGCATTTGCAGCCTTTTAAGACCAGCCTCATTTCTTTGAATGTGTGACTATGAGTATGGTTTGAAAAAAAATGTCAACTACAACTCAAAAGTCCCACTACTAACCCCTGGAGGTGGTGGGCTGTTTACACCTTGACTGAGATGCTATCAAAGAGGAACTTACAACTGATTACACATTAAAGTGTGCCTCTTGAATTTGATGGATAGGACCACATGCTAAGTTTGATATTTGATGGCACCTCTAGAGGATAAATCAGGTTTCAAAAAAAAAATCTAAATCATACAGTGGAACAATTTTTAAAATTACTTCTTTTTGCTTATCTTGTCATCATGCACACTAGTATTCTTTCTTTTTCTTTTCTCAGCATTGGTACCCATATTTAAATTGGACAGGAGAAAATTTGGTTATTCGCAACCCACCTTGTAACTGATTGCTCTGAGACCACAGCCCTTAAAAAGAGGGTTGGGGAGGCAGCAGGATGCAGCCAGGAGTTGGCCTAAGCAGGTCACCTCAGTGTGGGTTAAATGTATGAATATGTTGGTTTCAAGCATAATGGACCCCTTATAATCAGTACACTTCCCAGTACTGATGGGTATCAGTAATAATAGCAACAATGAACATGGAAAAACACATAGAGCATTTAATAAAAGAACACCATGCAAACTTTTAGAGGAGTAGAAATTTTATTGAGATAAACATTCAAACAATAAAGTCCACTGCAGATTTATGGAATTCTAGACAGTAAGATGTTCAGATATCTTGCTTTTTACTGTGTTGACCAGACGAGGAGTGGACAGACTGACTGGACCTGACATATTTTCTATTCTTAGGCTGCATTGCTAAAAAAAAACAATAAGTAGTAATTTATGTCTATCCAACACCTGTATGATCATGTCTGTCTTTACTGTTTAAAGCATTGATAATTTCAACATACAACTGATTTAACCTTTAAGACATAAGACTTTATACCACTTTCATTTTCATGCAGTCCGTAACATATCTATCATGCCTTGTAACATGTACTAGACAATCAGTGACACACGAAATTTAGGTTGGTTATTTTATACACAGAAAATTGAAAACAGTTAAATAAGCCTGTAAATTCCTCCTGTTCATGCTGGAAATTACAAGATCCCTACTTAATACACCAATGTAAGTGATGAGGGACTAAATCAACAGTTCTAAACTGAGCGATGCAGTAGCTAGCAAATTTGAGATAACTTGTTCAAGTGGTATCTTCCAGTTAGTCTTTTAGCAATCAAACTCCTGCTTAGTACTTGGTGTTTCTTTCTGGCTGCTGTGGAGGGACAGTGACACAAGAGGAACAAATTAAAAAGACCTACAATCTTGGAAGATGCTCCACTAATTTGTAAAACGCTAACGTTGAAACCTGCTTACAAACTTAATGTGAGTTTCTTTTGTGGAACTAAAGATTCCGTTGTTCAGTCTGGACTGAGCTGTCATTATGAGAATGAGGTTGTTGAAAGTAGCTTCAGTCCTCTGAGTTTGGCCTTCTCTATTTGAGCAATCTTCCTCTTGTGCCAGCTCCAGTCAAACCTTCACTCAGTGATTTGGAGGCACAAGCTGCACCTAGAGGCTCTTCCTGGTGCAGCTTCGCTGCTACTTACAATTCACCACTTGGATTTGCATATTACTGTCCATGTCATTGTTTTGACTGGTGCTCTCAGCTCACCACCATCCAGGCCCTGCATCTCACATTCACCATCGTCCTGATGACCACCACCTCCTGCCCCCTCAGACTGAAACCAAGCCGCCCAATGCGCTTCCCACCGCCTCCCCAGCATCCGTGACGCGGTGGCTGTGGCTGTGCACCGTCAGTGGAATTGAGGAACAGAATGAGCAGTCCCGGATGAGGCATACATCCCTTACCTTTGTGTAGCACCCTTCTTTTTTCATGGTGTTATTTTACAAGTGGTGTAAGTTTCTTCCGGTCCTGTTGTCGCTAGCAGCTCCTGTACATAATAGAGTAGTATCATTAGTTGGGATTCATAACAATGATGAGTAATTGATGGACAAAAAATCCACAGTCTACAGCAGAAACTTACAGCAAAAGGTACACAGAAAGAGAACTTCCATTTCAGTTTTTTTGTCACATCTGTACTGGTTATTGTGAATGAACGGTCACAAACCTAACCCATACTAACATCTAACTCAATAATCACATAGGTGACAGCAGGTGTCTTTAAGTGTAAGTGTACATATAAGCACACTGACAAAGCCCACTGTAAAGGCAGCCTATCTATTGTAGACCTGGTCTCTTCACTCCATGTTTAAAGCTATGTATGTCAAATCACCTGTCATGTTTTTCTTCTATTTACTTTTTAAACTGGTTTGTTGCTATGGATTGACTGTAATCACAACTGAAATGTCACATTAATACCTTCTTCTTCTGGCTTTTTAGATGACGATGTGGAAGAATGAAGATCAGCTGGCTGTATGGTTCTTTAGCTGACTCTGACTTCGATTGGGCTTCTGATGGATAGGTAATGCATCCCAGATGACAACAGCAGTTTGGTGGTCTGTGGTGCTAAGCCCTGAGAAAACGGGAGGTGGAGATCTGTGTGTGACATCTTTTCCGGAGTGATATCCTTCAGCACCTCATGAGAGCTGCTTTGTTAGAGGAGACAAAAGACATTCAGAGGTGACCAGGTGCAGCCTAAACCTTCTGCTCAGCAGTGAGGGCATGTTTTCTGCCACACCATTTCCTGTTTGCAGCTGGTTTCTGCCTTTTCTTCCGTGAGTGACTACTGGACAACCCTATATGCCTTCTGGAGAGCCACAGTGAGATTCCTGGAGCCCCTAGAGCTGGGGACAGAGGGAGGCCCATTCTTCTGAGTACTGAGTTTGGTGTCTCCATAGAGGAATGTTTTTCACCTCAGCCTACTTTTCGGGATGTAGATTTCCAGTCTATCAGGAGGATCCATGGTCTGTGTATTTCCCTGTACACATAAACAGTTCATCAGTTAGTAGGTACCACAATCTGTGTTTTGGGCACACAGATTTTATGGAGCCCATTAAAGCCACCTTGTTCTCAATATTTTCTCCTTCATAAATACTGATGTTCTGACACTTGGGAATAGGACTTTATACTTCTGCTACTATATTAGCTATTGAATATAACAGTTATTTGTTGGTTTATGTTAAGATAACTTCTTCGCAGGACAGTTTTGATAATTAATACGTTTTATTTGTCAAATTTGCTGTTTTTCTGTTTCACAAACAGAATAACTATCTTATTCATTTTCATTTTTCAGACAAAGTGAGAAATTCAGATCCTGCTAGGTTGTGGTAGACATTAGTTAGTAATCACAATTAAACTACAGAGTTGCTGTTAGACTTCATCCTTGCTTGACCCAGTGGTCCCTTTTTAACTGAACTACTACAGCTTATTCCTTTATTACATTTCTTTACATTGGCAGGAGTTTTTGCTTTTAAAGTTTCAACTATTTTGAGTTGTTCGGTATGTCCTTGGTATTCTATGATTGTGGAGGATGAGGATGTTATTTGGTGTGTGACATTCAAATTTGGTGGAAATGAACAGTTTAAATAATCTGCAACGTTTACTTTAGAAAATGTAAGTCTCAATTCCAGTACTTCATATCCTAGATGTTTTGGGAATAGAACTCGGTAGCTCTAAAATTATGGCTATGACCATGCTTTAGTTTCCACTGAATGGAAATATCAATCATTCTGTTTAGTGATGATTTGTGAGAGAATAACATACATGTCAAGATTATCCTGTGTTAATACAAGTATTTTAGTAACAGGTCGCACAAGTTGGGAAGCAGACCCCGGTAATAACAGTTCAGTTGTGGAAGCCCCAGCTGCTCACACCGGAGCAGAGGAAACTTACAATGAAGCTAATAACAGTAAACAAAGATGACTTAGACTGGGTAACAATGTCCGCAGTGTGAAAGGTCGAGATGAAATATCCCTTGTTAGATCTTTATATGGAGAAATATCTTCCTATGGAATGAGGCAGTCCTCCCTTATACCAAATTTGCCTCATTTAAATGGCTTTGGGTTTGATGGTAACACTATGATATGCCCCATGTGGATTTGGCACCCAGCAAACGCTCATTAAATTGACAGCACCAGATATTACAGCTCAATTACCAGGTAACGTTTCAACGTCAAAAGAGCCCTGATTTATAAATTGTTGCAGTTTCACTCGTCGTAAAACACGCTGACTCTGGGTCCAAATCAGGAATAAAGACCAAAATGGCCTCACACCCCATCATTTAATCCACCTACATAGTCTGTAGATTCAAACCTATCTATTTCTGCAGCATTTTGAAAACATAAAGCTCTCACTTACGCGGGCTACTCTGCTGTCTATGTTTTAATCATGTTTCTAAATATTTTTGAAAACGGCGTCGCAGCTGGACTTCCTGTACAGTATGACTGGGACAGAGGGCGGTATCGGACTTTATGTCACTTGATTACGGTTATCCAGATTGGAAACCGATGGACCTCATCTCAAGTCCTCTATACTGTAAAGGCAGAAAGTTTGTCTCCTCCTCTCCTTCTCAGTATATATTCATAGCTTCATTGACTTGATGTCCAAACAACCATGTTGAGCTGGGCCAGACGCCTAGAGAATGGCCTTCCATACTGCTCCAAAAAGTTTTGGATGCATGAACTAACAACGTGGGCAGATTTTAATAATAAAACGAAAGCCCCATTGACAATTAAACAAATCATCTGGAAGATAAACTTTAAAGGTTCAAATTATTGTGGACTTAGGAACAGGAATATGGATTATTTTATTTTTCCTTGTAATGGCATAAAAAAGCCATGTTACTTTAAATACCATTCAAATCTCCCTTCAAGCGTTCTCTTTCATCTGAGGTGTCATTATCTGAGTGATCAAAATATATCACTGTTTAAGTAAAATCATGAAATGCCCCACTTTTCTTTTGAAGAGCTATGCTCCCAGAGGTCCTGACAACTTATTCGACCTTGAAACGTTCTTCGTCAAGACAAAGCATCAACCTATAAACATTGGGGTGTGTGAGGATTTTCCTTATCCTTCAGCTCACACTCGCTTTCATCAGTTCATAGCTATTTCTTCTTCAGAAAATTTGAGTCTCAGACCGTCAGAGGTCTTTTCAGTCTTTTATCAGGTCCATGGATGTGCGGATAAACTGTCACTGGCTGAACCCTGTATATATTTTCTGCTTGTTCTCATCGACCGACACATCCCAGATGTTTTCTCCATCTTCAGGAGCCTTTGTTTGTCCCCTTGCTCATCTGCTCAGTCAATCCATGCCCACCTCTGGCCTCAAAGTGCTGGATTTCACTGCAGGCTTCAGACCAGCAACATGGACAATAGTGCTTTTCCTTTCCTTCCATCTTCGTGTTTAGCACATCCAAATAAGTCTATATTTCAGCTGGGCTGCTGTGGCCCCTGCATCATGGAAGTCATCCGCATCTGTGCTAGAGAAATCCTCATCTATTGCCCAGCTAATCACTGCATTGTCACATCAAGGATGTCTCCTTGAGGAACTTTGACTTGAAATGGCACTACTACCAGCAGAGAGAGGCTGCCCTCAGTAGGTGCAAGAGCATTTGGGAGGAGTATCTGTGTGTGGTTGAGTGTCATAGGAGAGTGGCTGCAGTGAGACTGCTGCAGGTGTCTGTCTGTTTTTCAGCAGGGCCAGACCTCCACCTGTTTATGGATTCACTCTTTAAAGGCTCTGCAGGACAGACCAGCTGAGGCTTCATCAACCTCTGCAGGCACCAACCACATCCCAAACATCTGCCCAGCAGATGGTCGCCATTTGATGGGGTTTTTGATTCCAGGAAGTTGTCCAACATGGTGCACGTTTGAGTGCCCTGAAAGCACGTAAGACATAAAATATAATGGAGGTCTTCCATCCAGTATCTTTAAAGGTGAATTAAGATGACTCACTCATTGTTGGTATACCTATCAGCAGTAAATAAAAAAATCTTTCTGGAATATCACATTTATATTGCAACTAAAGATCACTATCACTATCAATTAATCTGATTAATTCTATTTTATGAAACATCAAAACGTCCATCATAACTTCACAGAGACTTCTTCTAAATGTCTTGTTTTGTTCTACACCAAAACAAACTATTGCAGGATACAGTTTTCTTACTGAAGTTTGTCCCCCAGGCAAATTTATATTTTGTTGATTTTTGGTAAACTTTTTCAGGCTGCTTTCTTGACTGAAGACACTATGTATAAACTAGATATTTTGATGAATCAGACAATGATTTTGCTGTTTAGCCAGGTTCAATGTTTTTGCTAGAACATCCTGTGTTGGGACCCTCCCAGCCACTGAAATAAATGAGGGGCTGTGTTTTCACATAATGCTATTCCTGAACATGTTGTAACTCTACATATAAAGAGGCAAGCTACTGTGTTTCTTGAATTCATTTGGACCCATAGTATTTTATTTATTTCAGGAATAATCTCTTTGGAGAGAACAAACGAGCAGTAGGAACTGTTGTTTTCTTTTTAGATTCAAACCTAAACACAGGTGGTGAAACATCATATCTGGTGAGTAACAATGACTTTTTAGCAACTGATGATGAAGTGTTACAGTATGCATGGGGCACACACGGGCAACAAGAAGAGGCTAATACTAAGGGATACTAGAGTTTCTACCTGCATAAATGATACAAAGGTGGAGGCTGTAATGATGTAAACATTTGAGGCGGCGTATTAGAATATTTTTGTCTAAATGGCTTGCTTTGCTATCCCTTATACTCACCTCATAGATTTACTTGTTCAGTTAAATACATGAATTCTCTGCTGCAGTCTACCCAGTGTGAGGATTGCCATTACATTCGCTTTATACATTAAAATTAATTTTGGGTTTTGAAATCAGATACAACAAAATATCTGAAGAGGTCACCTTGAAATGTGTGTTCTGGAGGAAATTTTCACTATTTTAAGTGTTTTAAAATCAAAACAACTGAGTTACAACCCTGATTTAAGTGGCACGTCCTATTGTTGCATAAATCCCTGCCTGAAAACATTTCTACCAAAGACACTGCCATTCCACTCCATTTTGTAGGGTGTCCTCCTGTTTATAGAGGCCAGATCCATCATGTTGTCAGTTTGCTTCCTTTCCTATCAGCTTCCCATTCTCCACCTGCTGGAATGGGAGGTGCACTTACATTTCTGCAAGTTTGGAGTCCCATTATTAGTACAGTCAATACTGCTGAACCACAAACATGTAATATTTTGACTGTGCTGACTAAAAATAAGCAGGCCATCCTTTCCGTTAAGAGTAGAGCCATATCCCTGCCATCGCTTACTCAGTTCTACCATCTAGGCTCTTTCCTCTGTTACACTGTCTGCTTGCCCAGCCTGGCTCAATACCAAATCATGTGGGTGACTGAGCCTCTAATGGGTGGAAGGCATTACAAATATTACATTGTCGTCATCCTGAGCAGAGACTGCTGATGCTGTTTGTTGGGACAAGTCATCCAGGTTCCCTACAAAGATCAATCACTTCTAATCTGACCTCTGGAATGATAATTCTGAGGTCCCATGTTTGAGCAACATTGTTGAGGGGATTGTTAATAAAGATGCAGTGGTTCTAGTTAGTTCATAACTTTGTTGCTGCTGCAGCTGAGCTACCTGCCCTTTGTAAATGGTCGTTGCATTTTTTTGGCCAAGCAAAAAGACCTTCCTGCTGTACACGCACTGCTGCATTTTCCTGTCCTTGTCCACTTCTTTTTTCCCTGACCCGACTGAGAAACTTGTTTTTTGATGGCGTTTACAGTGTTGGTTGGGTATTTTCTCTCACCGCTACAGCTCGGCAACTTGGACGTGACAGAAGGAGAATGGAAGATGATTCAGATTTGGAGCTGTTGGGCTGCTGTTCTCCTCTCCAATCACCCACCTTTATAGGACTGTTGGGCCTTTGTGAAACCTTTGGAATCAGTTTTAAAGGTATTTCGATCCCTTTGCTGTGTGGGTCCACATGAAACCTTATTTTGATGTCTTAGAAGGCAGCTTGAGGAATGTCCAGAATCAATCCCCTCATCCATGGTGGTCATGACCGTGACATGGACACACTGTGTTTGAACATGGAGAGGTGAGTCATTGATGAAGTAAAATTGCTCTTGATAATCTGAGGAAGTTCAGATGCCGGGACTGTTCGAACTTGTGCATAGGAGGGAATCTGAAGGTACTGTCCCTGGGGAGCGCTGAGATTTCACTGTCACTGAGCCTGCAGGAGGTCTAACTGAATTCTTGCTTGCTGTAGGTACTTAAGCAAATTACAGTCTGTTGCTGTGGTGATGTTTGTCTCAATGAATTACCATGTTTGAATTTCTTGTACTCTTGGTGAGGCAAGCAAATGACAAAAGAAACCTCCTTCCTGACAAGTTGCTGGAGTGGCAGAAGGACGAAGCTGTCTTTTTACCATTCCAAGAACAGGTGCTGAGGAAATATGTACAGCTTTCTTGTATGAGAATCCATTCTGGGTTTGGTTATTTGATTTTGACATATCATCCATTGACACTTTGTAGAACTAGCTTTCCCAAGGACATGTTCTAATTGGCTCCAAATAGCAGGCCATTGGTAGAAGACACCAGTCCCAATTTGAGTGAAAACAACAGAGCATAAAACATGATAGTCAATTAGACAAAGATGAGTTTTAAATCTTACATTTACATCTATTTATGTGGCAGACTCTTTTGTTTAAAGTAATGAAATTTTGTGTGTTCTGTCAAAAATAGCAAGATATGCAAATACAGGTGTAGATCTTTATAATGCTGCTGCAGTAGTCCTTACAGGAATAGTTCAACATTTTGGGAACACACTCATTCCCCTTTCTGTCTGAAAAGTGAGATGTAATTGTTGTTATCAACAGGCAGAAGACATTTTGACTTATCACAGCAGGGAAAAGAATGTCACGCCTGCCATGGCTTATTGGGACACAGAAAAGAACAGAAGAGCCATTGCCGTGTTGTCAATAATACTTGCCGTTCCTCCTATAATGTCAAATGTCTGCTGTGAAAAAGGTGTAACCCATTAGTCTACATAATACAGTATATTTCCCAAACACTAAACTATTCTTCATCAATTTAGTCATTGTAATGTTACTTATGATAACACTTGGTAATATATGTATGTATATGTATGTTTTTTTTTCTTCCATATGTTTATAAATACGTATATATATATATATATATATATATATATATATATATATATATATATATATATATATATATATATATATATATATATCTTTGAAAGTACAATATTGGCCTTTAAAGTGAGACCATATTACTTATCCTTAGGCCCTGTCTTCAGTTTTGAAGAGATCTTAATACAGTGGTAGGCGAAAAGTTTGGGGCAAATTTCTGATAATTTTCAAGATTTTCCTTTATAAATCACTGCTGTTCGGATCAGCAATTCTTAAAGTTAAAATATATCATATAGCAGACAAACACAGTGATATAAGGAGAAGGAATGAAGTTGAGATTTACAGAAAGTGTGTAATAATTCTTTAAACAAAAGTAGCAGGTGCATAAGCATTTGGGCACTTTTGTTGTTTTATTGATTTGAATACCTTTTAAACCACTATTGGAACACAAAATTTGTTTGGTAAGCTCATTGACCCTTGACCCATATATACAGGTGAAGCCACCATGAAAGGGAAAGATGGTTGTATTAATTGCAAGTTGTTCTCCTCTCGGCATCCTTCTCTCTCTTGAAGAGCAACATGGAGCCTCCTAAACAACTGTCAAATGACCTGAAAGCAAAGATTGTTCAACATCATGGTTTAGGGGAAGGATCTAAAAGCTCACGAGATTTCTAGCCATTGGGTTTTCACTGTGAGAACATAGTGAGGAAATGGGTGACCACAGGCACAGTTCTGGTGGTAAGGCCCGGAGTGGCAGGTGTGGCCAAGAAAACCCTTGTAGGGCACAGGCGAAGGATGGTGAGAAGAGTCAAACTCAAAACCCACAGACTAGCTCCAAAGACCTACAACATGATCTGTTTACAGATGGTGTCACTGTGCAATGCCCAACTATTCAGCGACTTGCATGCTGGGTGATGCTGTATGGGAGAGTAATGCAGAATAGCTCTTCTGCGCACATGCCACAAAACAATAAGTGCCTGAGGCGTTAAATACATTTGGACAAACCAGCCTATTTTGGAATAAGTAAAAGGACTGATGAACCTAAAATTGGAGTTATTTGGATACAATAAGGCGGTATGTATATGGATGAAGAACACAGTATTCCAAGACAAACATCATACCCACAGTAAAATTTGGTGGTGGTTCCACTTCATGCTGTGGGCTGTGTGGCCAGAGCAGGTACTCTGGCAATCTTGTTAAAGTTGAAGGTCGCATGATTCCAGCCGTATCAGTAGATTCTCATGGTCACGTTCAAGAATCATAGTGACAGTTGAAGTTGCTACTGCTGATACTCTAACAAGACAACCACCCTAAACACTGCTCAAATTCTACTAAGGCATCTGCGCAGAGAACAAGTACAACGCTCTGGAATGGCCATCTCAGTCCCCAGACCAAATATTATTGAAAATCTGTGTGGATTTAAAGCTGGCTGTCCATGCACGGAAACCATCAAACCTGACTGAACTGGAGATGTTTTGTAAAGAAGAATGGTCAAAAATACCTTCAACCAGAATCCAGGACCTTCCTCATTGGAAGCTATAGAAGCGCTAGAGCTGTTATTTGCAAAAGGAGTGACATACTGAATATTGATGTAATTTTTCTGTTAGTGCCCAAATTTATGCACCTGCCTACCTTTTGTTTAAAGAATTACTGCACACTTTCTGTAAATCTTATAAACTCTATTTCACTTCAGTATATCATCAGGTTTGTCTGCTATATGATATATTTAACTGAAATTGCTGATCCAACAAACTAAAGTATTTATAAAGGAAAATCTTGAAATTATCAGGGTGCCCAAACTTTTTCATACCACTGTATTTCAAATTTAGTTCTTGGCATGTTTTGTTGAGTGTTCCTATATTACATTTTACATTATCAACCTAGTTAGAAACATATCTAAACCATTTTACTCATTTCAATCTGAGTTTTGGCAGGTCAAAGAATATTTGTTTATTTGTTTGTTTTGCTTTTTGGTTGTTGTTTATTTCTGTCTGACAGAAGGACCTATATTTTACTGTATGTACCTGTCTGATGTGGAGGTATACAAGAAGCTCCTGAACAGATGGCGAGAAACTTGGTAATTCCTACATAGGGCTGGTGATTCTACATAGATTGATAATGTTAATTAAACCAGGTTAAGTCCCCTATTGGAGGGACCAAGTGTAAAAGGAAAAGTAGCTGGGTGGCATACATACGCAACTTTGTTAAGTTGGAAATAAGTTAATCCAAAATCAATAAAGAAGGCTATATTACAGCGAAAAGAGAAGTGCACCAAAATAATAAGAAATAGCCAGAGTTACCTGTTAGCTGTTAAAACCCCTATGACTGTACCCGTGGAGCTGCATCCATTTTACTTGTGGGGCCTTTGGCCCTGGAAAGACGTGAAACTTGACTTGTGCTGTTGAAACGACGTCAGGACGTAACGAATCAGCAGCTTTAATGAAACAGGAGTAATACGCGCTAACGTTAACTGTGTTAACACGAAAGCCATGGACACCTAAGAGTTTACACACGGTAACAAACGCGTGCTAGTTATTCCTGTCGTTATTTGGTCCCTCAAAGTGTAAAAAGATGTTGCCCGGATCATTGTGGTTCTTGACTTCACAAACCTTTGATTTGTTCGCACTAACAGAATATTTCAGTGTATAGTTTGCATCCGCCACTTCACCTCTCGGCCTGCTGCTGTATCATCATGACACTAAACTTCCGGGTCTGGTTACATACATTCAAATGTAGCAAACCATTTACGTTTTTATTTTTTATTGTTGTTCGTCAGTTTTTTAAGGACAGGCTCTTTTCTTTTCGCTGAATACAGTTCTCTTTGTGTATCTGTCATCCTTGTGTATCTGCCAAAGTCCATTTCATTTATTCACGCCCCACAAAACGCATTTGATTGATTGATTTACTGATTGATTTTGAACCTCTCCTTTTAGCTCACATTACATGTTCCGTTCCATGTGAGATATACAGTCTATGTGTGAATGTATTTTGTTTGGGACTAGGACAACGGCTGTTCTATTAGCCACGTCGTGTGGTCATTGAAGGTCAGAGCAGAATCTTCATAATAGTTTGCTATTTTAGTTTGGGACTTCCCAGAAAGAGTTTCCTATTCCAGTGAGGCTTTTTAGCCAAAGATTACAGGCTACCGCGTATTTACAAATAGTCTATACAATCTACCGTATTGTACTGTACTTACTCGTAATCTTTCTTACAGTAGACCCATATGTTTATTAATAAACCTTTATTTAGTCAGATTGAGAACGTAGGGATCTCGCTCTTTCAAGAGACTTGAGTATAAGTTCGTCAACAAAACAAACAATTTAAAATGTGCAACATCTATCGTGATAATTACAGTAATACCATAATAGTAGTAATAATAAGAATAAAAATAGTAGTACTAATATATAACAATAAGTAATATACATATCACAAATCAATTTAAAAAATGTAAACAGTTAGCACCAGGGACCAGAGTATCAAGCTTTCAGTGTAAATTCATTCCAATGTATGGTGCTAAGATCTAAAGTAGTCTTCCCCAGATTAGAGTTAATGCTAGGACCTTAATTCGATAAACAAATGCCAATCTCCTGTAATGGAGCAAGATCAACCTATTAACTGACATAGAATACAGTGATGAGTGCCATAGATGTCTCTTTAGTTATAAGTCTATGGGCTGTTGCAGATAGCATTTAGTCAAGAGTGATATTGCTACATGCCAGTAAATCAAACTATAAGTGCTTGTATATGGAAAACTTGATGTTTATTTGGTGAATGAAATGACACTAGACAATCTATGAAGCTAGATGGCCTACAGAGTACTGTATACTCTCAGCTTACCATTTAAGTGTAGTAAATTTAAAGACTCAAAGCAGAGATGTCTAAGATCTTTGAGATGATAGTAAATAACCAGTAGGCCTCCTCAAACTGTTGCGGCCCCAAAGCATCCAAGGTATTACCTGCATATATGGTAGTTATGCTCTGCAACACTGTAATCTTACTAATCTGACAAGTCTCTTGTTAGCTCCTACAACTCCACCAACACCTGCTGCTAATTAGAAATTACTTATACTGCTATTAGTTGTACTTCTATGTTGGCAGTTAATACTTTAATTATCACTACTACTAATATACCGCTGTATTACTGGCATCACCTACATTTTATTGAACCCAGGTTATGCTATGTTCTTCTCTCGCTAGTTCTCTACCCCCTCCCCCACTCTTCTCCTTCTTAACCCAACCGTCGAGGCAGATGGCCGCCCACCCTGAGTCCGGGTTCTGCTCGAGGTTTCATTTAAAAGGAAGTTTTGCCACTGTCGCCCAGTGCTGCCCATGGTGGACGGTTGGTCTCTCTTGGGGTCATCTATTTTAAAGAGTACGGTCTAGACTCAGTTCTATATGAAAGTGCCTTGAGATGACTTTTGTTGTGATATGGCGCTTATGAGCAAATAAAATTGAATTGAACTGAATTGAATACTCTGAGAGAAAGACTGTTTCACAATGCTAAGTCTACAAAACATAGGAACAAAGCCTTGTTTCTGTATAAGTCCCAAGTACTGCTTCTTCATTTTTAAATCAGTGTGAATAATATCTGTGAGACACCTAAATATTTATAATGCCAGACTTTTCAGTGACTGTACCCATTTGAAGTGCAAATATGGTATAATATGCGGTATATATACAGTGTACCTGCCTGCTTTTTGGAACTCTAGATGTTAAGATCTTGATCCGCATGAAGTACCTTGATTCACACAATGTCCTGCAATTACTCGTCATATCTGAAACTTTGGGTCATTAACTAATTGCAAACACTCCACTAAATACCCATACATCAAATTGCACATTTAATCATCAGTACTAATATTTCAATACAATTCATTTACTGGCCCAGTCTATAGATGCCATGTCACTAGCAGTAAGATACTATAGTTTTAATTTTGATCGACACTACAGTTCACCAGTATTTTAGATAGGTATGCCTGAAAACTGTATAATGAATGAGTAAAGGATGTAAGATACATGCCTTTAAGAGGTCTTTAGAATCACTAAAAAGTTCAGTGTGTGCATGTTAGAGTACAATTTGATATGTTTTGTGGTGTTAATGTTTTTGTTTGTGTGGCAATGAGTAGGGAGGGACAGGGTCGCTAGTTAACAGGCCGATCCTACAATGGAACCATATACAGTATGCTAAGTTGTCGGAGGCTCTCCCTCATATTCGTGTGAGTTTCCTCTTCAGTCCAAAGACATGCAGCTGTGGTGAAGCAGGAAATCTAAACTGTATTTAGATGTAAAGTTTGAGGTAAATGTCTGACTATTAGCCCAGGATGTGAAAGATGTTGCAAAGAAAATTTTGTAAATTTATAAAAACAACAAATGTCAGGTGAGTGCAAAGTAAGAGAAAACATGGTTTAGTCTGATCAAGTAAGTAACTGCCCCTGGTGCCATAAGTTATGTAAACGGGACTCATGTTTTCTCTTTGCAGTAGTAGTGCTGTAATACAACTTGCCAAAAAAATTTATAACAGCTCAGTGACTGGACATTTGTGATAAGATGAAACCAGTAACTTTGCAGAAAGTCATGTTTGAAAATTAGTGCCATTTTGCTTTATATCCTGATTACTGTGGTTTGACTTAGCGAAGAGACCTACAATCAGTCCCATTAGTATCACATTCATGTCAGAATGCTCAGTCCTTGTTGGCCAGCAGATCATCCAGAATACGCTCACACATGTACAGGCAGCGAGGCACATGGAAGAACCCTGAACAAAAGAAGAGAAACACAATTATCTTACAGACCCTCGGGGTGCCCTAAAGCTCCAGGTTCAGTGTGTGGCAATTAGTTTGTGGAAATATGTATATAGTCTATACACCATGAAAGCAAAGAATAAACTGAAACGGCAAAGGCTGTAGTCTCCACAGGGAGTCTGTAGATGTCTGATGAAAATCAGTAGAACTCACCTTTAAGAGTTTTAGTTTCACACAGTGCTCAAACCTAGGATAGTACCCTGTTTTCTGTTTCTGGTCAAGCGATACAGCTAAAAACTGTTTCATTCATGGCTTTCATTTCACTGAAGCAATTTGACAGGTTTTTCTGTTGCTTTGGCATTCAGTCAGTTCCACATTTGAATTATGTCCTTACCTTTAAAGGGTCCTCCTTTAAAATCCAGGGCTAGTTTCCCCTCTTGTGTCAAATAGCCAAACCACTCACCGCTCTTAGCATCAGGAAACTGCACAGAACCAGGCAAATGTACAGTGTATTAGAACTACAGTGCATTCACACAAAATCAGCATGTAGCAAGCATCAAAGGTTGAGTCATCCACATAAAAACACCCTCCCAGCACCTCTGTGCAGTGTCTCCAGTTATAACATGGGTTGCCAGATATCTGTATACAGACCTGATGGTACCACACCTGACAGCCTCTTTAAGCCTATTCCACTGGACATGATGACCTGTCACTTAAGGTGTTTGGCTCTGTCCAGGAGGGGAATAATTCTAACTTCAATTCTTCTTAACGTGACCACTTGTTTTTATATTTCTGTTTGTGTACAGACTAAACAAATGAGATACAACATTGTTAACCAGTGATATTTAAAATGAGCTGACAGGTTTATTTTTGAACTTTGGTTTCCCCCTCTTTCCAGTGTTCATGAGAAGTTAAGCTAACAACTTCTTGACTCCAGCTCTAATTAATCTGAACATCTCACTCACACAAGGAAAGAATAAGCTTATTTCCCAAAATGTTGAATTATACCTTAAAATAAGTAATGAAAAATGTGCAGTTGTCTACTGTTCCTCATTGGCACAACAGTATAAACTCACATGGCTGAAGGTATACTCAAAAACTTGGAAGAATCTGTCCAGCAGCTCTGGTTTCTTTGTTTGACTGTAAGCCATCAGGAAGGCAATGAGAGCCTCACAGTGAGGCCACCACAGCTTCATACTCCACTCCAACTAGTCAGATACACAGACATTTGATGCATTTTGTAAACTTAGTGATCAACCAAATGCGTACAATATCTACTATTTCAAGCAAACTGAAATAGTATCCACTGTCAAGAGGAAAACCATCACATGTAGATGATTGGTTCACCTGTGTTGGGCAGTGACCATCCACATCTAGAAAGTAGAAGAGGCCACCGTGCTCTTTATCCCAGCCACGCTGATAAGGCAGCTCCATAAACTTGTCAATGGCAATCCTCTGGAGCTCCTCATCCCCCCACTCTGTGCTGTACTGAAGCAGGAACCAGCCTGCTTCCAGGGCGTGGCCTGAGTCAGCACAAGTTATCATGTTGGGGAAGAGCAAGAGGGAAAATGTTGAGGTAGGCAACTAAAAACTATGAACAGGAAAATAGTTTGACCTTAGTTTCCTCATCTCTCTACTTTTTTTTTCCCATTATCTGGCTTACTGGTCAGCAGGCAGTAGACTGTTGTTTACCTGGGTTCTGCAGTCGGCCCTGGCAACCCGGCAGCTCTGTTTTGTCCTGTGACACATTCTCTAAAATAGCTGTGCCATCTCTCTGTGCCAAGTTACAGAAGAAGAAAAACAATGTTTCACTTTATTAATTCGACAATCTTCTACTACCAAGTCAAAGAGAAAATGTAACCATTAACTCTTGTACAAAAATAAAATGAAGAGCTGTAATAAAGTGTAATTTTCCTTTAAGAATACTGCCATGGTTAACTGGGTGACAAAGCATAAGTTGGTCAAATGGCATGTTACTGGTGGAATCAGATCTATCAAGTTGCTTTCAAGGTGAAATTGTTTTACACTGTTGTTGCCTTGCCAAGAGAAGTTGTGTCACTATGACCTTGCATGCCTAGTTTCTCCACAGCAGAGCCAAATACAGTATTCCCATTCTGTTGCCTCCTTACAGCTATGTAGCTGAGAGTGTTAGCAGTTAGCTCTCCAGCTACAGTAGCTGGCCAACTTGTCCTGAGAGTCCTCACTATGTCACCAAGTCTAGCACCACCTAAGAACTTTTCCGTTCTAGTCAAGTGAAGTCAATTTTATTAAAAGCACCATTTCACAACACAGGTTATGTCAGGGCACTTTTAATATATTATGTACAAAGACTCAACAGTTCCCACCATGAGCTGCTCTTAGCAACAGTGTCAAGGAAAAACTTCCTTTTAAGAGACAGAAACCTCAAGCAGAACCAGACTTTATGGTGGCTGCCTATCTGCCTTGACTGGTTGGGTTGAGAAAGAGAGAGAGAGAGAGAGAGAGAGACTGTCTGGTATGACCAGATCAAGACTACAGTTGAGACATGATACAAGCTTTTCAGCCTTCACTGACGCACGATACTCAAAAGATACATTTCCTATGTAATATTCTTTTAAGCTATGTGTTAATATGTATGATAAACTAACCAACTTCACTCTCATTGCCTCATGAAGTGGAGTCACAAATTGCCCTACTTGTAATTATGCAATGTAACTGTGACAAGCTATGCTAACCACAAAGCATCAGTCATGTCCTCGGTGTCCATTTCCGTACCTGGATGTGCTGTAGAATCTGCTGTACACACCAGCTGCCCAGCTCTCTGTACTTCTGAAACACCTCCTGACCTCGGCCTTCAGTGAGCTGTTGTACCAGACACAACAGCATCATGGGAACTGCCATGCTGTTGATGGGAAAGTCTCCGGGAAGCTGGGGCCTGCCCAGGCCTGACGAGTCTACTCGAACCCAGTAGATTATTTGCTCCATCATCTGTTCTGCCTCCAGCTAGTAACATAACAGAGCAGAAAGTATTCTATCAGAGTGACAGTGTGATAATAAAACATGTTCAGGCATGTTTACCCAGAGGTGAAACTTTCTGTAATGTAAGCTGAATCACTAGTAAACTGTGCAGAATGTCCTCATGTCACAAGGAATGTTAGCTGGCAATGCAACACAGTCCCTAACCCCCTAATAATTCATAAACTAATTGAAGCTGACCTCATCATCTTTCATCTTCAGATTTGCTCATGTATAATCTACGCTGTAATAATGAAAATGGGCTGTCAGAAATTGTCTTCACTTATTCAAGCATTGCAAATGTCTGTCCCTGTGGGATATTACTCGGTTTTGTTAGGCTAAGTTTTAAAATTTAAAAAGATAGAAGTGTTTTTTGGCAGATCCAAATGCATGTATGAATTGAGACTGAAGATCTAACAGTATAAACAGCTAATCTGTCTCATAATTGTTTGTTAAGTAAATGGAAAAAATAGACTTGAAAATTCAACAGCAGATTGACCACAAAGTACAAAATATAAGTAAAATTACTATTATGGATTTGCTATTGGCATATTTTGGTACATCTTCAGATAAAGTCCTTATTCATTGTGGCTCACACAATATGTAGACTACATATCACTGTATTTCTTAAGAACTAGATATAAAGTATCATCTCTGATGATGTCAGCAGTTACATTATGGTGGGGAATCTTATGTTTGTGGCACTGTCACAACAATGTCAAAAAGACATTTGAGACAGGCATACATGTTACAACACAATGGTCCCAGTTTGAATCTGTCTCTCTGAGACACTTTGTCTTTCAGTATGTCATAAACTACAACAGAGAGGGCCTGTTATAATCCGTCATGCAGTTCCAAAATACTGCAGTATTCTAAGTTACTTTTTCAAGTTTAAAGTAGTTTTCAAAAAACTTGTAATAATCATGTCATATTTTATGGAAATCTCGTCCACAGTTATCTCACGGCAAAATGTGGTCCTAGAAACTGTAGCAGGAACTATCACAAAGGCAGTGTTGAGTACTGTGGCAGATGTTTATACGTCCGTCTGTGAACAGACTTTGTCAACACGACAACCATGCAAGATACAGTGACAAACCCTCACAGGTGTGAAGTTGAGATCAAATGAAGGCAGAGTATTAAGATGGGTGTGGTTTGATATTTGTAACTTCCTATCTACAAATAACGAACCTGCAGCCAGAAGTCTGAGTGACATGTATGACAGTGACCTCTCAGGGTTAAACCAAAAAACAATCTCAAACTTGAAAGTTTAAAGAGGCAAGATCAAGGAAGTGTTACAGATGCTGTATAAATAAAGTTTAGCATTTTCACACATTTCTTTAATTTATACCTGCATGTCCTTGTCATCAGTGACCCTACTCAGTTCATCCATGGCCATGATGTAGAAACACTCACTGAATATAGTCCTCTGAATTTTGACTGCTTTACCATCTCTTGTTAAGCAGAAGGCACATTTCCACTGACCACTGCTGCTGGACACACGAGCGAACTTCCTGAGGAATGCTCCTCCTAAGATGCAAAAACAACAATATAACATTAACTTATGGTTGGACACATCAGTATAAGCAATGAGTATAAAGCCTTTTTCAGAGAAGAATTCTTAAAACTGATGGCTTAATCTGCCTGTTCAAGTAGCTATCATTCAGGCATAGGTGTTGCATAAAAATTCATTGTGGCTTTATTCAAACATGGACCAAAACAAACAGGACCAAAAACAGGCTCACCACCAGCAATTGGGTTTTTCATGGTGGAAATTTTCATAAGCATCTTTCATGTGACATTGATATATTTATCCATGAGTCCTGGTTAAGCTCTTGTTCTGGCCTCAATTAAGAAGAACCCATGCCTCTCTGAGAACATAGCCTTGTACTGTAAAACCCTTTTAAAACGTCTTAGCTAACATTCACCACAGCACTGAGACCGCTCTCATCAAAACGATCACTAACGACGTTCTCATTGCCGGTGACTACGGCCACATCAGCATCCTCATCCTCCTGGACCTTTCTGCAGCCTTTGATACTGTACTCTCCCACCTTTCCAGCTACCTTGGCATCACTGGTTCAACACTCTCCTGGTGTCAGTCTTACAGTCTGTCCCCTGCTGCACCCGTGTCCCAGTTAACCACAGTGTAAACAACATTAGAACATCCAGAATTCTACCGTGAAAATATACTAACATCAAAATATCTGAATAAACATATAAACAACTAATTTGTATCTCTAATTTGTTCATGCAAAACATCAGGTAAACATCACACCTGCTCAACATCAGCATGGCAGCATTTCATGAGCATGAGGTCATACAGATCACCATGGAGAAATCAAATTCTATTGATTGATCCGAAATCACTACCAGTTAAGTCAATTGCTAAACTTAAATTGGCCCTGCTCTGACTCAATGAGTTAAAGTAGAATCAAACTTAAGATTTCTACGTACCAGCTTTTGCTGCTTCAAGGATTTCAGGCTTGCGGAAGCGATCCATGGTTCGGTACAGGCGGCAATACATCCACACCTGTGAAAGAAATATCATAACATCTGATGACCACATTTCATAGAGTGGATTGCTTGTTTTACTCTACCAGAACCCGTACAGGGACTTACCTGTCTACCCTGAAGCCAGACATACTTCAGCTCATCATAAACCTTCCCATCTCTCCCAATACAAGTGAAGAAGCCTCTGAAACAGGAAGCAGATTTAGATTTAGATTTAAGTTGATCACAAGGATACAGACTGTGTACACACTATAAACTGTCACATAAAACTGCTTGGCATGCAAGTGGATAGTACTAAAAAGACATGAGTAGACAACATTTTCATTTCAAAAGCATTCAAGTGTAACTACAGTACCCATGTACAGTGTCATGAGAGTATTTGAGCCAGAAGTTCACTGTGTTATCCAGTTCTGTGCGAATCCGCTCTCGACTCTCTTCCAGCCTCACCACAGACATTGTTCCTTTCAGAAAAAAACATGGAGATCAGCTTGTGGTGAGAGGAATTATGTATGACACTCTATTTACCTTTGCCTTACTTAAAAGAATACTTAACACCTTATCGAACAGGAATTGAGACTTTGGCTTAAGAAATGACCTGTGGGAGAGGCCTTGATGAAGAGAGGTCTGAGGAAAGCAGGAAATAGGAGGAGTCTGGCTTGATCAGAGCCCATATATAAAGGAGCCTGTGCAGGTGTGAGGCCTTTGGAATCCCTGCAGCAGAACCCTGGGCTTTCTCCTGGCAGCAATTGTTTGTCTGAGTGAAATGTGGTTCTCTTTATTTCAGAATATTTGTAGTTTGTAGTAAATGGATTTAGTTACTTACTATGTTACCTATATTCTGTTTAGATAAAAACAGCATCAGTTGCCAGCCATCCTAATCAGCAATAAATCACAACTGAAGCAACTCTCAAGGTATCTCATTGTGCCTGGCCACACAACTCTAGTGTTGATCACATCCCTGATAATCAGCTCAATACCACTACACTTCATACAGTCCATGACAAACTATTTTACAACATGAGTCAATATTTTTTGGAAGAATGGTGTTCCAGCCGTCCAGCAGAGGGACTTATAGCTGCTCTGTAGGCTCATGGTGACCAAACACCTCACTGAGACACTTCATGTTGGTTTTTCCATTCAGTTGTCACCAGTCTGTGTGTGTATACACACACTAAGTTAGCAAGCCACGGGCTGCTATCATGTCATGTCCTTACTGGATTCAGCAGCAACTGTTCTGAGCCAGAATTACCTGAAATAATATTAGTTAATATTATTATATTTTGTAATAATGTTAGCTCACAAAATAAAACTGAGCAAGATGTAGAGTTCTATGCCACAACTAATCACTGATTCATTCTAATGTACGATTTCTGGTTTTAGGGCTGCATCTTGTTTAAAATGGGCTTCAGTGTTTTTACTAAAAAACATGATCTGATAACGCGCTCTGAATCAAGATGGTGACAGTAAAAGCTCGAGCAGACTTGCAGAAATGGAAAGAAACGAAGTGCATTTATAAAAGTACCGCATTTAAATACAACTTGATTATTCCCATTTTACGTAGATCAGCACTGTCCACACTGAACATGTCATCATTTGTTTAAGTGATAACGAACACTGAGTTTTCACAGTAATGCTCACCCAGCGTATGGCACTATTGACTGCATAGTGAGAAGTTGAGTAGCTTCCACCGCCGCGTTCAATTTCATTTTTAAACGTAGAGTACAAACATTGAGGCAGGCCAATCACTACTTTTACATAAGCAGGTCCTCTGGCAGCTACATATTGATCATGGGTGAAGAAAGTTTGTTGTTTTGATGAAGTAACACGGTGAAGGCTAAACGCACAAACCGGAACACTGTCTCATTTGTGAGAGCTTGACGAACCGTTCGCCATCAAAAATCAATATTCAAGTTAGCAAGCTCGCCATATTTAGTTTTTTATACAAATAATCCGACCAAAAATGAGTGACTTCTTGTTCTCTGGTCTTGTTAAAAAGCTTGTAAAACTGCTGTCAGTCACGATGCACCGTGTACCGGAGCAGTGGCTTCTTCTGTTTATCACGTTACTGTCCGTCTCAGCGGCAGAGAGAAGACATCAGACTAGACCTGCACACAAACATGTCCTTACCTTCAGGTCCAAGTGAAGCTCAGACAGCAGAAAACGCTGTGTGCAGTGTGTCTGCTGTCTGTGGTCACCAGCTGTCATATGACCAGCGAGCTCCGGCTCTGGGAGAGGAAGTGGAAGGCGGATCTCAGCACAGAGCGCTCCTGCTTAAGTCAACACTGTGGAGCACTACTGTCAAAAGACTAGGATGTGCATAAGTAGCATAAAATGTAGAATAATCCAATGTAGGGTAGAGGTCAGGAAGGGAAGTATCAGGTTAGAGAACTGGCGAGAGTTAGAGTGCAATAATGGTGGAAATAAGAGAGAAACCAAGCACAGGTGGAGATGGGCACATTGAAAAAACCAAGGACAATTTAAAGCCATGTCTCTAGTTTAAGTTAAATTGTTTGTTTAGTGTAAGAAATGCCAAATACACAATCTTACTGATTCTGATTTGAGAATTTATTAATACGTGACCAAATAGCCATAAACAAAGCATGTATTTTCATTTATACTGGTGAAAAGGAGAAGCTGTAACAGACAGGTTGGTTTCTCATTTCTACAGCTATCAGCAATGTCCTGCACACGGGTCATCATTTTAATGAAGTCTGAGTTTAAAGTATCCTTTGAAGTGTCTTCAGTCACGATTTAATCACTAGCTGTCACAGTTGTGATTCATGTGGAAGGTTCTGCTTGGGGATGTTTTAGTTTTAGAAACACACTGTCCCGGTTCTTCTGGAGACCATCAGGTGTCACTTAGTACAAAAGAGGCATTGAACAGATCACTACTATATGAAGAGCTCCACTGACACACTACTAATGAAATCTGGACTTTATCTTCAGAAAATGCAAAGATATTGCGCAATATCTTTATTTACATAGGCCTTTTTCAAACCATGTTGCAAAAAGCTTTACATAAGATAAAAAGGAGAAATAGTCAAACCATCAATAAAATCAAGTGAAGCTTGAGCAGCCAAACAGACTATCTCAGGAGCTGTTAAATTGTTTTTTGTTTTTTAATGAATATTGGACCTACATTCACCAGGTGTCCTCAAACACAACTCCAGATGAATGTTAATGTTGCTCTGAGTCAGCTGGATATGCAAAGAAGCAGCTGTTTGTGAACACATAAGAGTTTTACTAGTTTTTCTGCTGCTCACAGGTGGCCAATCAGTGAAAATCAGTAAATGCACATGTAGTTATGTATCCCAAGAGGCCAAAAATGCTTGGACCAACAGCAACCTCAAAGACAACTTGGAGAATTCAGTTTATTAACAGCATGGTGCTATCCTCATCTGTTAACCTTTTAATGATCCCATCATTACTTACAGTATATTCCATTTCCAATTTAGCCCCCCTTTCTAGTGTTATTTATGGCTTTACATTTGTAATCCTTTTATGGCTCCCTCTCCCATCCCACTTCTACCCCTGATATCGGGATTACTATTACAGTTTTGGCAGTTGTAGTCGTGGAGGTGTTAGTATTGCTGTGATATTGTGATATTGACTCAACAGAGGAAAATCCTTTCTTACACCTCACCCCCTGAGGTGTTGCAATGAATTTCATGAAGACATCTCTTAAGAGACACACTGAAGAGTTGAGACATGTTCAGTTAACAAACAACCCCAAGTGATACTACACGGTAAGCCACTTTCCTTTCTAATATTTACCTCTTCATTTTATCATTTTTATTTAGATATTATAAAATCAGTCAGCCAGTGACTCTGTGTCCAGTAGTGTCAGTTTGTTTACCTGTGGTGATGTAGCAGTTCTCTTTCTTTTACCTCAGATCACTGAAGATTATTGTCCGAATGGCAGGTAACTCCCTGACAAATTTTTTCTGTAGCTTGCTCAGTGCTGGTGGTTTTATTGCAGGTAAGTAATTAAAGAAAAAAAGTAAAGAATGAGAACAACTTGACTGCTAAATGGTGAATCTGAATCTTCTCTATCTTCTCCTTTAGGATGCACCGTTCTCTTTCTAATAGCTTTCCCAATTGCTGAGATCACTATAGGTAAGTGAACGTATTACATTTTTAAGAAAAAAAAAGAAAAAGCACAAACAGCATCTCATAATCAGGGACACAGTGTGGTAGAATAAATTCAGCTGTTTGTACACATCTTATAAAGTGAACTTAATGTGAGCTATGACAGAAAATTTAAATGAAACTGAATACAATTAGAATTTCCACCATTTGACTAGTATGTACATCTGTGGAAGTTTATCTTGGTACCTAATCATGCCCCCTCTTGGTTAGAAATTGCCCATGATGACCCAAACTACAAGGCATCGTTGTTGATTTCAAGTTTAAATTTTTGTTTTCTTGGTCTGACAGACAGAAGTAATGGATTTTTTCTAGGGATCAAAGACAGTACAGTAATTACTGTTGCAATTAACACCATAGAAGACAGAATCAATTGATTATTATTATTGATTATTGTAATTGTAGCAATTATTATTATTCTCGTGACACTAAAATCACATTTTTGAGGGCATAAACATGCTCAAAAACTCACAAAACTTTGCACACGCATCAGACCTGGCGAAAATTGGCATCTGATGGGGCCTCGTTCATTGGCACTGTAAAATGGCTCCATAGCGGCCCCCTGGACATTTTCAAAACCCCCTTGCCATTGGGCTTAGTTTGTCCGAGGTGAACAATATTCGGAGGCATTATGTAATATGCCGAGATGCACAAAAAAGTCTCTTGACATCATGGCCTCAAACCTACAGGAAGTCAGCCATTTTAATTTTAATTTTTGGCCATTTTTTGGCATTTGTGGACATTGTATTTGATCGAACTCCTCCTACAGATTTTATCATATTGACCTCAAACGTGGTCAGGATACTCTTAAGGCCTTTGTGATTAAAAGTTATTAAAAGATTTTGTTGATGTCAAAGGCCGTGGCAGCACCTCAAATTTCCATGCCTCACCATGAAACAGGAAGTTGCGTTTAAGTTGCGGTAACTCAGCCATACTTTGTTCAGTCAGCCCCAAATTTCACAGTTTTGATAAGGGTCCCATCATGAACACACCCACCTGTCAATATTCACAACAAGTCATAGCGCCACCTACTGGCAACAGGAAATGACATGTTTTAGACTTTGACGTCCTGTTACTAGCAGGTTGACGTGATCCACTTCAGACTTGGTCAGGAAAGCCTTAAGGCCTTCATGATGCCTCATTGTGAAACTTTTGATGTTCCATCATGTCTGTGGTGCCATGGCAAATTTCAATGTTTCTCCATTAACCAGGAAGTTGATGTAACTCATGCATACATTGTCTGATCTGCCCAATCTTGACGTATTTGATAAGAGTCCTGCCCTGAAAACATCTACATGGGTCTTGCTCAGGGGCGTGGCAAAATGGCTCAAGAGTGCCTCCCAGCAATTTTCAAAACCCCCCTTGCCATTGGGCTTAGTTAACTCATGCATACATTATCTGATCTGCCCCGAATTTCACAGGTTTGACAACAGACCTGTCCAGAACACATCTACATTCCAGTATGGTAAATGGACTTGTACTTCATAGCGCTTTTCTAGTCGTATCGACCAAGCGCTTTACACTACGCGTCACATTTATGAAATTATGTGTTTCATCCAAGTGGGTTGATCTGATTCACCTCAAATGTGGTCAGACAAGCACTAAGATCATAATGGTGACTGTGAGTCTGTGAGTCATGCACTGTCCAATCTGCCTCAAACTTAAAATATCTGCTACGTTCACAGAACCATTTCACATTTGGTCAGAAAGCGAAGCAAGTAATTGTCCAGTCTGAGGACAAAGGACAAAGGCTTAAGCCCCTCTTAGGGTCTATCTGTGCAGGTGGCTGCCTTCGTCCAGGATGGAAATGATGCAAACTGATGGGGGCAGTTAGGGACTTCAGACTCATTCGTTGTTGTGTCTGACGGTGAGGCAGTTGCAGAGCCGCGTCATACGACCTGCAGGGACCCCGCGGTCGCAGGTCGCCAGCAGGTGCGGGGTGCGAGGGCCCATTCAACGCTGCTTGCAGCTTTAATTAAATTTTGATTTCATGTAAAAGTATTCATTAAATGACAGTGTGACTGTGTATTAGGCAAAATCCAGCAGTCAAACGGTGTCCTCTGATTGGTGTATTTCAGCCAGTCTAATGTTATATCTGGCAACCCAGTGGTGTGATGGTGATTTAAAAAAAAAAAAATCTATTTAATTTAAAATTTAATCTAAATGTCTAGTGCATTTCTGTTTTCAAGTTTAATTTACACATTACCTGTCAATTTAAAATTGGAAATGAAAATCAATTTCACATTATACCTCATCATCATTATGACAGTGTTATGCTCAATGCAATGCAATTTTAATGGAATAAATGACTAAACTCCACTTAAACATTTGTAATAACATTTCCAAATGTCACTGGGCTCTTTATTAACAGGTGCAGTGTACATGTATGAGTGTCCAGCAGCACCAGTTATCCCAGTATATGTGATGGTGTGTGGGATATTGGCCCTGGTGCTGATAGGCCTGTTTGCTTTGCCAAAGCTTATTTGTCCAGCAAAACAGGACAGCATGACCTGGACTGTGTGTATCCTTAGCCTGGTCCTGTTTGTCTTCATCTGGTTCATCTATGGTAAGTAACACTTGAGAACCTCTAGACTGTGTTGACTGTAAGCCATTCATTCATTCATTTAGTCTTTCTCTGTCCTCAGGTAGTTACCAAATTTATTCTGTATATCCACCGAACTACAACAAGAACATTACCGACCCAAACCGAGTCAACAACAGTTTCTATACCCCTGACAACAAACTCGGCCTCACCTTGGAGAACCAGAACCACAGCCTTCCAAACCTTAACCAAACTCAAGTGATCAGTAATAACCAGACTTTAAGGACGCTGATTCAAACTTTGGTCCTGAGCAACATCCGCAGTAAGACAAACAGAGAGCACCTGAACGCTCCGCAAGGACATGTCATGGCTGTAGTGCCTTACTGTGACAGAACTCTGTATTTGCTTGCTTTCTGGACCACCACATTAGTCTATGCGCTTGCAGGAAATGCCCTGGTGATCGTCATCTGTGTATGTTGTTTCATGAAAATTTTAGTTAAGCTTGTAGAGTATGTCTTCTGAACTGAGCTAGATATGATTCCATTTCAGAGACTTTTAAACATCACATTAGGCTTTGCAGCAACAAATTTTACAGCAGTCTGTAAAGTATGTATATGTGAGAAAAAACACTTTTTGCTCTTATATTAGGCAGTCAGTGTTATCTGATATGATGAATATGATGCTGCATGTTCATTATTTAAACTAAATTATACTAAATTGGACATTAAAATTGAAAATGTTACACCATTTACATATCATGACATAATGGTTTTATTTTTAGTGGCTGCATTTACTCTATATAGCATTTTTGTCAAAAGCTTTGATACTCATGGTCTCATGCAAAGCGCTGGTCAAACCATCAGGACACTTCCACATATGGACAGAAGTAGTCTGTGATTAGTGGACTCTAGCTGCTGAGCTGAGTTGGTCAAAGTGTCCAATCTATATCTAAGGTGAAAACTGTACATCATAATATCTCGTGTTAATAATAATGTAATATCTAATGTAATAATAATAATAGAAGCAAGTAATAATAATAATGTAATATCTAACAATAGCTTTAATTTCTACTGTCTTTTGTAAATTTGTAACTGTGTATCTGAAGATTGTAATTGCTATTCTTATGCTGGATCTTCTATTGTCTTTTTTCTTTTGACTGTTTATTGTTTGTATTTGCTGTGAAATTTTATATGGAATGGTGTGCCTTCTTGGCCAGGTCTCCCTCAAAAAAGAAACTGTATTCACAAGGGACTTCCTGGTTAAATAAAGGTTCAAAGAAATTATATTCATTATTCATTTTGTTTTTGATATTTTTATTTACTTTTGCCTTCCTTCTGTTTCCCTCTGTTTTTAAAAAGAATGTTCATGTCTTGTACCTGTTTTCTTTGCCTTATTTGGTGTTCTATTTCTTGTCATGTAATATTTGAGGGGAAAAAATGCCACTGACAAAATAAAAAAGCAAATTAAAAAACAATGCCAATGTGCTCTTGCTCAAGACAAGAAACTCCCAGTCCAGCAGAGCTAATGCCATGGTGACTCACTGAGCTTAAAAGACGTTTTAGCACCATCTAGTGGAAACAAGAAACCAAAACAAAACCAAAAAAAAAAAGGAAAGAAAAGGAAGAAAAGAAAAGCTTAAGAAAAGTTGTTGAGTTATACAGCTTATATACCTGCATGGCATTTATGTTTTAGAAAAGAAGAGTTAAAGGAGAAAGGATGGATAATTTAAAAATTACTGCACCGATAAAGGGTAGATGGGGTTAATGTGAACATTGGGGAGACTTTCATGGACATGTATTTTCATTGCATGTTAAATATATGATGATCAGAAAAACAATACAAGATGTCTTAACACCCACAATCCTAATACAACATGAAAAAGTTCATTGCATTATGGATTCAGCGTAAATACAATAAATCACTATCAATCACAATCTTATGTATCTTGTATCTTGTTGACTAATGGGTCTAATGTCTATTACCAGCACTTGTGTGTAGTCCAGTGTCCAGTATTATGTGGTGGTCACACCACAGAGTGACATTCACTCATCCACATGAAAACGGCAGGATCCTGAAGCTTGGTGACATGCTTATGATTACCCACAGGGCTAGTGGTAAATTGCTGTAGGTGAGTTAGCTAGCTAACCATTAGCTCAGTGAAAAGAGCTCCCAGAGCTTCTCTCTGTCTTTTTAGCACGCCCAGGAAGGGCTTGACCTGAAATGTCTATGCACTAGATAATATTTTCTGTACAAGCCACAGTGTCCTGACAGTTATATTTAATCTTAATCATATCAAGAGTTCTGCCAAATATTATATAATTGTTCACCCATTTACTGTTCCTGTATAATAGACACTCAGTAGTTTACTATATAGTGAGCAGACATTCACGATTTCGGCACTTTTGAATCATAATCATTTTGCATAATCACTGACATGTGCATGACTCTAATTTTTGTTTATACACTCATTCATTCATTCACACATTATGAGTCAATTATGAGTCAAAAGTACTTTTTTCATTCCATTTTTTAGGGCACGTGACATCATAGATTAGACATTTCACACAAATGAACACTCAAATACTACTAATAATAAGTAAAAAGACACAGCCAAGGTGTGAATAAAGCTGTGTTTGGTCTGATGTGATGCAGCTCTGCCATGTCACGTCTTAGAGGCCTGCTATTGGCTGACTGACTGATCAAGGGAGGGCTTTGTGAGTAGACCTCATTTTACAACATTTAGGAGCCACTGTAGTTGTCACTTAAGAATCACACTTAACAAGTACTCCACTGATTTAGCTTTGCCCTCATATAACATTGACAGTCACATGGAGACACATGAACAGTTTAAAAAAGGTTCTAAAGATCAGAATTTGATGTGTAAAATTGGCAGAGTTCCCCTTTAGACTTCATTAACACTTGGCCCCTTTATACAAAGATTATAGCTCCAACGTTTTTCTAAGAATTTCTTGAATTGATCATTTATTGGAGGTTTAATACATACTGGCCCAAATATTGATGAGAGTTGGAACACTGTATGTTACTGTTTACAGAACTGAAACCCCAGTCTGTAAAGAGAAGACCCACATATTTCAGTTGGCTTTCTAGCAAGTAATGATGGTAGCCCAGGGCATTGTATTTAAGTGTCAATTAATTTTATTTACAGAATCTGATGAGGATGAAACTTTTTTAAATAATGTAGTGAAGTGCATCCCCTGAACGTACCCCAGAGAAAACCACTCCTCCCTTAGACCCTAGCAGGTGGGGTATAAAAGGCCCTCACCTGTCTGTAGTCAGTCTCTGGCTGGTCCTTGATGGTGGTTGCCCCTACATGAGGTGGTGAGTAGGGCTCCCAGTTTCTTTATTTTGTTAAGTTTAAAAATCTGGAGGCTAGGCACTGTGGTTAGGGCCCAACAGCTTTTGCATGCAAGTAGGGGCACTGGGACACATAATTGATGCATGTTTCCTGTGATTTTGCTGTGCTGCACCCAGGTGAGTGAGACAGGGTACCTGTCATCTAGGCTGCCTCCCCACTGGAGGCCCCAGCTCACTGCTTATAGCTTTAGCGTTCAAGTGAGTGCTGTACTGGATTTTTAGCCCCCTGTAATTAATAGTCCGGGCTTGAGTAGTTTTAACTAATGTGCCAACTGTAACTCTGTTAATAAATGAGTCTTTTTTGCTACTCACCTCACCACAGTTGCTAATCTTTGTCTTGTTTCCAACAGCTCCAGTGTTGATCTTTTTTTTTCTTTTAGGTCCAGTCCTGATTATTTGAGTTTTTTTTTTTTTTTTTTTTTTTTACAATAAAATAAGTTTAATTCTCACTACTGTCTCTGCCTGTTCAGTCACAAACCTGTGTCCTTGTAGTTTACAGTGAAATAGTTTAATTTTCACTATATCCTGGGGTGCAAGGCCCCAGGTGGTGTTGTTGGTTCCTTAGTTAGTCCCTCGTATCCTCGTTCATCCCTCCCTGATATTTTGCAAACCCAAATTCTACTCCGCTCACTCACACTTGGTGTTGTCGGCAGGATGACTGAAGGCAGAGACTTGTAGTTCGTTTTTTTTTTTTTCTTTTTTCCACAACCCAATTGATTTGTATTGTCTATTTGTTTGACAGAGCAGCAGCAGGTGCTCGGTGGCTCCTTGCACTGCCAATTGTATCTTACCTCTCCTGTTTTGTTTCCTCATGGAGGAGGAGATAGCCCAGTTAAGAGACTTCGTCGTTCAGCTGCGAGCTGAAAATTTACAGATGCGTCAGGAGTGGGAGGCTAACCAGCCTGGGCCAAGTGCAGCATCCACCAGTTCATTGGCTCCCGGGGCCTCTTCAGCTCCTGCCCCAATGACTGAGAGACTGATGTATCTCCCTAGGGACAGGAAGTGCCCCCTGTTTAAGGGCAGAACGGGACTAAGTATCGGAGAGTGGATTGAAGAGGTCCATGCCTGCATACGGGCTCGACACCTGTCTCCAACAGACCAAGCGCTCTTCATCTGTGATCACCTGGAGGGAGAAGCAAGGGAAGAAATTAAATATTGGTGTCCAGAGGAATAAGGGGGTCCAAACAAGGTTTTGTCTATATTAAAGGAACTGTATGGGTGTACAAAATCATGTGTTTTTGCACGAAGACGACTTCTCCAGGAAGCAGCAAGATGGTGAAACATTGCAAGAGTTTTCTCATGCATTAATGTGTTTGATGGAGAAGGTTGTACAAAAATCCCCTCATGGTGCCCTCAATAGGGAGGTGTTATTGAGAGACCAATTTGTAGAACATGTGTCTGATTGTTTCCTTCGCAGAGAGCTCAAGCAGGTTGTCCGGGGCCACCCTACCGCCACCGATAGATGTCTGCACTGAAGCCATCCGATGGGAACAAGAGCGGGTGCCTAGTGGTGGAAGGGGCAGAAGTAATTCTGTTCCAAATGCATTTGGCTTCCAGCATACCATATCAGGCAATCCATCAAACCACCACAGGGCAGGTAACTTGTCTTTCAGTTCCGAGTTAGGTGAACTGAAAGAAATTCTCAGGAACCAGCAAGAGCAACTGAATCATCCCACAAGGAGCCTTACAGCCCTTACGGAGGGCCCTAGAACCGAATCAGGGCATAGTAAGAAAGCAGTGATTTGTAGGAGGTGCCAAAAGCCAGGTAACTTTGCTAGGGAGTGTAGGGAGGATATGTGGCCATCCAGCCACAGCCAGCCCCCATAGCCATGCAGCCCAATTCTGATACCATGCAGCCCAATTCTGATAAATACTGCCCCCAGAACCAGGGAAACTCGCACCCCCTGAACCGTTGAGCCAAAGTTCAGGAGGGGGCTCCTCTGGCTCAGATTTGGCTGCTAGTCATGAAAGATTGGTATCCGTATGGCGGATATCACAAAGCGGGGGGTGTTAGTAGTCAGAGACACTCCACATAGCGTGCCCTCAGTCCCTGGTGTATTGGGAATGAACATCATAAAAGAATGTTATCGGGAGTTGTTTGTGCAACATGGGTCTGCTCTCCTTAAACTTGTCTTCTGTGTTACAGCTTCCCACTTCCATTCGCAGCCCCCACTGAACGTTCAGGTCGCGTAAAGGTAAAAGGGGGCAGAGTTTGCAGAGTCCCCGGGGGTACTATGAAAATGGTGGCAGCCACAGGTCCTCAACATTTGGCAGATCAGATTTTGTTTGAGCCCCTTAGCAGTGGTTTGCCTGCTGGACTATTAGCCTCCAGCTTTGATTTGCATGACTAAGGGTACTGTGTACATTCCCATTGTAAACATGGGGGCCCAGGAAGTTGTACTGTACCCTCATACAGTTCTAGGCACTGTAAGTGAGGTCCATCTTGTTGACTCGCCTGCTAACCTTGTAGAGGAGGGAGTAACAGTTACTGTATCGTCACAGACTACCGCAAGTTTGGTGCAGGATAAAATCGCTGCAGTTGATTTAATAGCACTCACTCAGGAAGAGCAGTGTCAGGTTAGGACCTTACTGCAGAAATACAGTGGTGTCTTTTCAGCCCATGAGGGAGATTTAGGTTGCACCAACCTTATTTCTCATGATACCCCACTACTAGATGCCGTGCCAGTGCGCCAGCAATATTGGCATATTCCACCTTCAGAGTATGAGGCAGCAAAGGCCCACATTCACCAGCTTTTGGAAGCACAGGTCATCAGAGAAAGTAGTAGCCCCTTTGCCTCTCCCATTGTGCTTGTGAAAAAGATAGATGGCAGTCTCCGCTTGTGTGTGGACTACTGGCTTTTGAACAACTAGACTGGCAAGGATACATTCCCCTTGCCCCGTACATTGAAGGAAAATAGCATTACCAACTGTTTTCTTATTATGTAATTTAGGGTGACAAGGGGAACACAATATATTGCAGTCCTACTACTGTGGTCCTGTTGGTACTTTCTGGTACCAGCCCCATTTTTCAGTTTACTGATCACTTTCAGCTGTATCCGAGCTAAGTTAAGTTTCAGCTGTAAACCATACCACTCGTGATGTTTCTGCTTCACATTGAAAGCTTTCCACCGGGAAACCAACTGGATGCTTTTATTATGAGGAATTATGAGAAAAGCGATGTTTGTAAGCAAGTTAGTTAAGCATCATTAACAGGGTTACTCTTACATAAAAACAAGTCTGATTGGCCAGATATTGACATATTCTTTGCTATTTGGTCACGCAAACAGAAATGGCCACAGTGGACTGAAAAGGGCTTCAGGTGACAGGTACTTGTGACAAGCACACCACCAACACATCATCACAGTAGACCTTGCTGTGGAGTGCAGTGGAAAAACACCTGGACTGTGTATGTGCAGGCTGATAAATAATGTGAAATAAAATGACACTGTTAAGGGTTTTACTTCACCAACGAGGGCTGAATGTTCTAGAAAGAAGAGAAGCTCAAACCTTGGCTCCTTTCTCACTTCCACACATCTGACCAATCACAGCATGAAGAGGGTATGAATATGGAATCATATGTTTCATCACATACTACACACTTGTGAGGCCTGGGTCTCTGTTTTGCCCCCCCACCCCCACTTGCCTCTTGTGCCTGTGTGATTGTTGTTTACACCCTTTTAGGTGTGGTCTGCTGTACACTTGTGTTGAATTAGCTCATTGCCTTGACTGTTGTATAATGGAGTATTCATGCACAGAGGGAGGCCCATGGCTGAAATTAATCTCCAGTGATATTTGAATAAAATATGAAGCTCTACGGGTAGTGTTTGCTTTTATACTGCACGTATCATCTGCATTTTTAGTGAATCAGTTAAATCACACATTTAAATTTTGATGTCTTTTATTTTTACTAATAAATATATTCTAAAGGAAACAGTCACTAGTAGTAGCCTTTGCTGATTGTAAGTCTTTGCAGCATTACAAAACACTAAACTCACCAACAGATTATTATGTCTTATAGCCTGTATTCTGTCTCTGTCCAGTGGAGATTATTCTGCAGCTAACAACATCCACAGCTTTCCTTGCTGCCTCCATAAAGACACAGAAAAAAAGTTTCATATTTTCAAATTAATAGTCTTTTCAGGGTGTAATTAACCATATTACACAGCCAACTGCCTAGCTGGTAATGATGAAGAGAGAGAAGTGGAAGAGCAGAGAACATCCATCATCGCAATGTCTCTAATAGACATGATTGAGCTCAGGGATCAGTGAAACCCTGGCAGCATCTGCTTCCACTGTCAGCCATATTCTCCACAGAAGGGAAATCCTGATTATCCAAAATGACAGCAGTATAAGTAAATTGGCTGATTGAACAGCAGAGAAAATATGCCGCTGGAGTGTGTTGAGCCTGAATATTTGGATGTAAACACGTGCTGCCAGTTGGTCTGGGCAACAAGAAAGCCTAACAAGTCATCAACATGTTGAGTTTTGGTGCTAATGCTCCTTTAAAGAGCATCTGTTTAGTTTCAGCAGGGTCTGCAGGGCGTGCTGAATACACATTCACAGACATTTTTACAGCCAGTCTGCCTCTACAGTCCATTGAGCAGTGTCTCTGCAGTAACAGAGAAATATAATGTCATGCTTAATGGTACCACAGTGTAGGTGTCCATACTCATTGTCATGACCTGGCCATCAAAAAAGAAGGGACATGCATAGGCCTACAGCTGAACTGAGGAAAGAAATTAGATTTATTTACAAAACTTGCAACAAAATTTTTTTTTTATTCTAAATGTATAAAATGGTCAATCATCTGTGTTAGAGAGTGGATTTGTGAGATTGTCGTGTTGTTGTTTATTTTATTGTTTCTCCTTTTTACCTGCCATTTGTAACATGAGTAATTTTTTTTGTTACTCAAATGTCACGTCAGAGACAGCAGAGAAAACCCAGCAAACGACTTGAACTGTGCGTGTGAAACTTAGGTATCAGCTAGGCTTTTTCTGACTGGTAATCAGATCAACTTATAGCCCAGAGCTGAATGTGGCAGCACATGTTATCTCATGAGTTATCTCATTGTTTATCTCACTGCCAGGAGAAATAAAGACTTCCAGATCCAGATCCAGAAATGACTTCACAGTCGATCACTTAACATCCACAACAGCCAGAGGGTGGAACATGTCTGCTCACTTCCCATTCTTTCCATTCCATATACCACACTTATTGTAGTACTGTTGCAGAGCCATGCCAAGTTTGAGGTGGTTCTACAGCAAGGCTGTGAAGACAGTCTAGAGAGAGACAGCAGCCTATTGTAAAGGTGCTCAGTTATAGGAGGTTTAAAAGCCTGTGATTATAAACCCTGGCATTTTCTTGACATCTCCATATATCACTAGAGTGCAGCATCAATAAATATCTGTTAAAAGAAAAGTGAGCGTAGTGCCAAGTCTCGCACCACTGCCCCTTTGTGTATTCACTAAACTGTCTGAAGACATTTGAATGAATGCACTTTTGATACGGGAGATATGAGCATTTTTGTGGCAATATAGCAACATCTTGCTGCCTCCACATCCGCCTCTCAGAGTACAGTACTGTCACTTCCATGTAAATGTAAACAAAGATTACCTTAGGCTATTGTTTTACCAGGTAGGACAGTTTAGACTGTCTAACACTTAAGCACTCCAGAGCAAGATAATTCAAATGGCTACAGGCCAGAAGCCCAGTATACCTGAATTATGTCAGTATTGGTTAATTTCGCTTCTCCTGATTTACAACCAATGTCAGTGTTCAGTGCCAGTGCAGTACATAGTGTTCCCTTCGTATGGTAAGGGGGTATAAGTGGTGAATGGGCATGTAGTACATCTGACTGCATGTCTGAGGGGGACAAGAGTTTGCATCCCCTCAGTGACCTGCAATTAATCTGAATTAGGGCTTTAAGCCAATGAGATTTCAACCAGTATTGTAGTATGACAGAAAAGAGCGTGAGTAGTACACAGATGAGATATTGTGAAAGACACCAGATTTACAGCAGCTGCAGTTCAGCCCAATCGTCACCTCCACAGGTTCAGCCTGAATCTTTCACTAGGGAAAAAAGTGAAGGAAATAATAACAACACAGTGACGGACTGAAACTCTCCAGGGTGGTCTGAATTGCTTTGTAAACAAAAATCTGTAACTTCTGACCTAATTAGTCTGTAATGATAACAACACCATAAGAAAAAAAAAAATCCAATACTATATTTGCTGCACAATTCCATTCGCCTGGGTTAGGCGTCTGGCTATATATTTATACTGTAACTCAATGGGAACTTGGAACAACAGGGTACTTAAACATTGTGCAGAGGGCAGTTTGTTTGAGGTGTCAGGCTGAATCTGGACTTTTAATGAATTAATATCATGTTAAATATAACAGGTCAGTCAGTGTTTCAGATGTTGTTTGATATGTTCTGATTCTGAGTCTATGGTTGTTGATGCAGGTTTGTTTGCAAAAGAGGGTTTGACTGATATTCATTCATTAAGAATAGCAACAAAATGGATATTTTTAGATTTGAATGGTTATATTCAGCAACTTCTCAATCTTCAGCAACAAGAAATTATTCAATATTTAGATTTTCTTGTATTTTATTTGTGTTTGGATGAAAGCTTCTGTAAAACCACCAAAAATACAAAAGTGAAAATTCTCTCAGAACATCTGAATAATTCATCTATTTTCTAAAAAAAGAAAGGCTATTATATAAAGTAGGTTAATACAGGGCATGGAGAGCCACCAATGTGAGAAGACTGAAGAAGCCCCCATGTCCGTCTCTCGTCTTTTAACACTTTTAACAGTAAAACCAGCAGGATGCTTCCTCTGACTGTGTACCAGCACCCTCAGCTGATGATGGCATAACTATCCATCTTCCTAACCCTCTTTCTGCACCTGAAAAAACAGGTCTGTTGTCCTGCTTTATTTCATTCTTGTGTCTTTGTTAAATGTGTTCATGCAGCTCACATGGCTTATATTTACAGCTGGTTTGTCTTCAGGATTAGATTCACAGAGTAACAGAAAATGGAATATCTGGGTTCCATATGACCCAAGGCACCTTTAACAGTATCCTCTGTGAGATAAAGTGTGCACTGCACACTGAGCTTCACTTAAAGGAGAAAGGAAATGCAAGAGAATGGATTTGATCAAACCTGTATTTCTTGATCATAGGTAAAGCAGTGGACCATAATGCTCTATAAAATGCAGTTACCATATTTAGTCAAAACTGAGTTATGGTCAGAATGTGACATACTGCATGTCTGTAAGAACTGTGGTCCTATTAATGACTACTTGAAAACTAGCTATAGTAAAACCAACCATTACAGTAAAGAGGAAAGGCAGCTAAACTAGACCTGCTAAAAGCCTAGCTTAGAGTGGCAGTAATTACAACTTCACCCCTTGACAGAAGTAGTATTCATATAGGCTACCCTTTAATCGTGTACTGAAACATATGAAATTATAATTTATCATACTAGGTTATATGTTCAAATGGGCCCTCAGGTTGTCCAAAGGCTCAGTGCAGTAGCTCATCGGACATTCCTATTTGTGTCTACTGAAAGGTTTTTGTGAGGTCTAACAGTTACCAAACATAGCATTCTTTGAAGATCCCCAGCCTTAAAACTTCAACTTTTGTTTGCTGTGCCTGTGGTTGCTGCAGCTCAGGTGGCTGATGGTTGAACAAGCCCTTCAGTGTGATCACTGATCTATTTTACTATACCTTACTTAATGTTAATCTTCCATCATACAACAGAGTTGGACTCTGTCAAAATTATAAGTATTGTTTGGACAACTACACCTAAAATTCATCCATGTTCATTTTCAACAAACAACAACTTCAACAACCTCAAACAGAAACCGGACAAGTATCTAGACATTTCCAGTATTTTATTTACATCATGTCAAAGTTTAAAATAAAACTGAACATAACATTTACATGATTCAACTAGTACAATCAAAAAAACAAACAAACAAACATTTAAATTCAAAATCAACTTTTCTTTGATCTAGCTGTAGTTCCGCAGGTACACCAGTCTGTGAGGCTGGAACTTCTCCCGACACAGAGGGCACTCTGCCTGTAAGAAGTATCACACAAATACATGTGGCAATGTTACTTTTACACACAAAAAATCAGGTGCAGAGAGTATCTGCACCCTGGATTATACTGTAACAGGCAACAGCAGACACTGTCAGGTTTTACCACAAGGCTTGGTGTGGTTGAAACGTTTAGTCAAATTGTAATTTTTGGGAGCTAAAATCCAGTGTGTGAATGCTCAATACAAGATCCAACACACAGTATAACCAGCATTATTTACACTGGTCAGTTACCAGCAGTCAAACCCTGTTTGGAGAGAGTGCACTGTGGAACAACTCTACCAAAACTGTCCTCATAAAACATTTACAAAACCAAGTTTTAAATCTGCAATATTTACATCCATGTTTACTACCTAGCAGTCTTCTTCCCTGCATTTGTTGGTGTGCTGCATTACTAATGCATTATCTCCACCCGTTGATCAGTGGCATAGTGTGTCATCACATCACCCTATGACACAACAGGGACCCACTCATGGAAAAGTTGTAAGAACATATAAGTGGAAGCAGAGACACAGACAGTTTTTTTCTAGTCAGCTGAATGGCCCCCACGTGTTGAGCCCACCGGTTTGACCAAATGTACAGATTTGATTGGGGGACACTGACACAGATTTACCCTTGTCTGACCTGCAACCAAGATAGATAGATAGATAGATAGATAAAAAACTATACTGATTCTTTGGGAAGGTTCCCTTCAGGAAATTCAAGGACCACAGTATGGGAGGTGGGTGTGGTTATCGCCTGCTACAATGCTACATTTGGGATCAAACCTTGGCATGGCTAAAAGAGGCAATACTTTCATTTTGAAAACAGGTTTAAGTGTCAATAAATGTAAGTCTCTGCTGGGAACTAATTCCCCAAAATCTGTTATCTTGAAAAAGTTTGTGCAAAATTGTTTTGGGGAATAACTAATAGATGTACACAGCCAGTAAAGGGGCTATACTTCTAAATGACACTGGTATTGCTTTTGATTGCATGGGATTATTGAAGTGGTTAGATATGCTCAGATTGAGTGTTGTTGTTTGAAAATAACCTGGGTCTGACCTTGGTGTTGCACCACTCTGTGATGCACTCCCAGCAGAAGAGGTGTCCACAGGGGGTGGAGGTGGAGTGTCTCCTCTCCTCCAGACAGAGGATACAGCGGGCAGCTCTGGGGCTTGAGTTCTCTGTGTGCTGGGGACTGCAGACAGACAGTTCAAAGGGATTAGCATTTAACTCAGTCATGTATTTCATGTAGGTCTTTTACTACAATGTTTACTACAAAACGTCCAGTAGTTCTTGCAGGGGCCTGGCTGTTTTTAGATAGCTATTAATGAAAGGAAATTTTCAATCAGCATCCAACATTTTCTGTATGGTTCTCTTGCTGAGTGCTAGCAAACCAAAAGAAATGATATGAGCATGAGACTTCCAATTAATTGTTGTCAGGTCTGTTGGAGAGGAAAAGATCTCAGCAGTTACTGGCTAGATTTCTCTTTGGTTAGGACACTATTTGAAACACTATTTGAAACACTGACAAACTCTGTTCACTTCAAGCAGGTAAAAAGCTGTATTTACTGTAGAAAGGATCAGTTGTTTTAATATAGAATTGTGTCCTGACCACATGGAGATAATCCAGTATGGTCCTGTACCTAAGGTTCCTGTAGAGCTTCCACTCCTGCCTGGCTCTCTGTCTCTGTCTGAAGTTGTTGAGCTGGAGACACACAGTGATGAGCAGCTGGAGCAGGGACACAGCCCCCAGCAGCCTGTAGCTGTTCCTGATGGTCCTGTCACTGCTGTTCGGCCCCATCACACGCAGCTATACACACACACACACACACACACACACACATACAGGTTGTTAACATTGATGCAACATGGTGGAATACATCCTTGAGGCAGTGGTTTGGCTCAAATGACATCTACACTGCTACATACAGAGATCATAATCTTTAAATTACAGACAGGTTCCCTGAGAGCACACACACACTCAGTTCCCAGCTTATTATGTACACCCAGCTAAAACTAAGTCAGTAAATACAACAGTCCTGCAACAAATCCTCTTTCATGAAGATGATAATGTTCAGTTTCTGTATAAAAAACTTTTAGGGTGGTATTGATTCTACTGTATGATCATTCTGAAGCCTGCAGTTTGTGCTGCTGTTGAATGTTGAATTTGCATTGCATTTTAATGAGGGATGTTGTGTAATTTCATATTGCATATAAATGGAAGGTTTCTTACAGTAAAAAGTGAAGTTATGGGCAGCAAACTGTCCTCAGGATAGAGTTATTCATTACTGTATATCCCATACTGGCACCCTGCCTGTTCAACAAATGGTAAACTCACGAACTGCTTACTAATGCTGGTTAGGAAATGCTAGGAAAGCTGAAGGATAACAAACAGGATATATATAGCTGAAACATGGTGGGGAGTCATGTGATATGTATAAAATGACAGCTCCTATAACACTGTTTGGAAAATTGACAAAGTCTACTGTGTAAAATTGACATGAAGTTCATCACGATCTTTGTTATCTTTTGACATGATTAGATATATGTTGTGTAACTTTTGGAATGAGTGCATGCAGTTATGCAAGTATGAAATCTGTCTGTGTAGTGCAAGTGAAGAACTGATTGCTTTTAAAGGTTAGAGTGAACATTGCCATGGTATTCCACTAAATGGGGGCTTGAACTTGCTGCAAAGAGCCTACAGCCTAGAAAAAACTTCCCCAGGCAAGACCTCATGATGCACTTAGTATGTAACTAAAAAGTCCAACCAAAATACACATAAAAATGTTCTTTTTTTTTTTTAATTCTTAACAATCCTGCCTTTTTGCTTTTCCTTTCATAACTTGTGACTACATTATGAAGGTAGAACAAGGATATTTACTTGTTTATTGTTTATATTTGATACTTTGCTGAGAGAGCATATTCATTTCAGTGACATGAATACAAACATGGTTATATGTGTCACTCTATGGCTGGGCCTACTCATGTATTTATCAATTTAAAAAATAATAATATAAACAGTATTGTCTAATATGAGAAATATATATAACACATACATAAAAAAAAGTCACTTACATAGCTGATACCAGCCATCCTCTTGGACAGGTGATAGAAAGAGCCGCTGATGTAGAACAGAGCCACATGGAGTCGGTGCAGGAGGGTCAGACTCTGCTGAAGGACAAACACAGCTGGCAGGCATGCTCTCCTCTGGGGCTCTGACAACAGCCCCACTGCCCTCCGCATCCATCTCCTCAGCCAGGACTCCAAGCTCCACGGTCCGGGCGCCGCCTGCCGCCGACTGACACCACTGTGGCTCTCTTGCCCGCGTTCCAGCTCATTCTCTAGGCACACAAGAGCTTTGTTCAAAAGGTAAGGCAAGAAGGCATGGCAGAGGACAAAGAGGCTGCGTCTGGCCCGGGAAGGGATCTGTCGTTTAGTGGGATCCACCTGAACGACGCTGACGTACTCCTCGCCCAGAGTTTGGTAACCTGTGGAGGATGATTACAAACAGATGAGACAAAGGATGATATAAACCATTAAAGATGCATTAAGTAAATTAGAAAGAAAGAAAAGAGTAAGTTTTCTCTTGGTTTGGTTGGTAACTACCTGAGAATGTTGTTAAACCATAGTACACAAGGTCTGACAGCAGCTCTATCTCTTTCCTCCAGTCCAGCCATCTTTTGGATCCTGCAGGAAATAAAACACAACAAAACATTGAGAACAAGTACTGAATTACTCTCACAAACCACAGCCTTAACTTTGAGGATAACCAGCTCATCTGTTGCTTGACAAGTAACATTACTTGATTGAAAGTGTTCTGCCCACATTAAAAAAAAAATAGTGAAACCAGTGATTTGAACACTCATGGAAGTAGTGAAAGATGTATGAGGTACGGATCTAAAAACAGAGCAAAGGGAGTTCACGTAACACCAATTAAATTTACATGTCCTTTCCATAGTAATTAATATCTTGTACTCTTCAACTCTGCATTTATCCAAAAGAATTCACTTTTTCACATCTGCTGTGCCTAGCTAAAGCTAACTAAAGACGACGTATTTTCCCAGTTTGTTACATCTGAACAAACTTACCAGCAAGTGTTTGGAAAGCTTCGTTAGCGTTGTTTCTCAGAAAGGTTTGATAATATTCGTCCTTTTGGTTGGACCGAATCAACTGGGACTGGTTTGCAGGGGCAAGGGGCATTGCTATTATATAGAGAGCTAATGTCAGACGCTAGAAAACACAGTTAAGTAACACTTCATGGCGAAATATTCGCGTCCATTGGCCGGGGTTTTTAAAAGAGAAACCTCCGACAAGATCTCCACCGTGTCATCCATACAGCAGCGTCAGTCCTGTCAAACACAACCCATTAGCATACAATCTACAGCAGCGAAACACACAAGAGAAACAGCACACCAGACATACAGGCTAACCTAACTGCCGAGACCGCGGACTGACCATCTGTCGCTGTGTCTTTCACAGTCAGAATATGCACTAATATTTCCTTGTGATACTTATTACAATTTCATGTCGATAAATTCAGGAAACATATGGGAAGTCGTCGCTCTCAAAACAAACAAAACATACTCTACCTCATAACTGACAGTGCCACTCACCGACAGGAGGAAGCATTATAAGCTCACTTATTTGAAAAGGAGTGAACCTTTTAAATCTCAGAATCTGTCTTTATGCTTGTACTTATTTTTATTACAATAATCAAATTGTGTTTTATATCCGAGCATGAAGGTCCAAATGCGGAAATGCCATTCCCTGTTTCTGTCTACTAGGTTGTAGATGGTACATTTAAACACTGATTGTACAAACACTGGCATCAACCGCACCAACACCAATACCCACCATATAGATTTTTTAATAGTGGATTGTAAACTCTGTAGGTTGATGCCACCTATAATAACCCTCTGAAAAATTAATTCTGGCCCACATAGTTGTTTTGAAAATGTGTAAGTCAGGGTCTTAATTAAGTTGTTTACCTTTTAAATTCACCTTTGAAACTGTGTACTATTTACTGCACTGTTGCTATTGCTCCTACAGTCACAATATTTAAACACAGCAGCTGTAATGTGACCTTTCTTCTACCTGGGTAAGTAGGTGAAGTACTTTCATTCATTTTATCATTCAAACCTCAGGCAGCTCTGCTGTGATCTGCCCGAAAAGTTGCAGAACCAGTTTTGTCTCTGTGTGATTCACTGAACAACACTTAAGACTTTCCTCCTTGAGGCCAAAAGAGCACACCACAACGCTTACTGCCAGCTCTGAGGATGAATACTGAAGTCCGTGACATATTCCAAGATAGTTCCTCGGAATGCCCCTGTGTGTCAGGCTTGGGAAACGGAGGAGTCCTTTGAGATAGACTCCTGTGGGAGGGTCGTCCCTGTCGGTCTTAGTGAGGTCTTATTATTTGAAGGAGGGGCCTCATGAGGTTCCCGGTATAAGGCGAGAAAATCTTTCAGTGTATGGCTTCAGATGTGGCCATATTTGTCTCAGACCACAGATGCTGAGGGTTTCCTGGGTCTAATTTCACTGTAACTAAATCCACAAGGAATTGTTTCAGTTAAAAAAAATTGAGCTTTCAAAAGGTTTTATTTGAACTGACAAAGCAGCCGTGTGAATTATGACTCTTGTCTTGAGACTAGCTTGATGTTACACAGCCACAAAACTTTGTAGGGAGGAGGTCAGGGTCAATGGATGGATGATAAAACATGTGACTGCCATCTGCTTCCTGTTTCCTATACTAACAGTAAATATTGGCTTCTTTTCACCATGACCACAGTTGTTTCCCAACCTCAACCAAGTAATTTTTATTCCCAAACCATGATTCTTCCCTCCCCCTGACCAGGACGTTTTACACATATGGCCAACAATAACTAATCCTCACATTCATTTGTCATGAGCATCATCTAGAAAAAAAACTTTCGAATTTAGACTTTTTCATTCAATGGTCACCTCAGTAGTAAGCTTTCCATGTAAATCAGCAGGCTTTCATCATGCTTGTCAGAATGTCTAACAGCATCTGAAACCCCTCTTTGACCCTGTTTTTTGGTTTAGCTTCTCTTTGTTCTTCACAGACTCCTGTCACTTTTTGTGTGTCTGTGTGTACAACTGAGTGTAATGCCATGAATGACTTTGAGGAGTATCAGTGTTTACGATTCACTCTCCATCTTTCAGTCCCTCCCTTTCTGCAATTTTCTCCCTTCTGGTTGCAGCAAACTTTTCTGGCTGTAGATGTGGCTGTAGATGTGGTTGAATGTTGTAGTAATTTGAGGCATACTGAGACCTTTTAATGTTCCTACCACTGTAGGCCTACATATATTAGAGTGAGGCTGCAATATTGAAAATGCTGTTCAAATGCTTTTTTTTTAAACAACTTCTTACGCGTATAACTATCTATCTGAGTGATTTGGAAACATGAGGAGAACCCTGCCACGTTCTCCACACAGACTGTTTGAAGTCAGAGAACAGTCATTGTACCATATGACTTTTTATGAGACCATAAGGTAAAACAAACAGGGGTTTGTTTGGTGCTGATAGGACTGTGCACACTCAGTGTTACTGTATGAATTATATGGCACAAAAATTGACCTACTTCAGACAAAACATCACAGGTTAAAAGGGGAGAACTGTTTCACCCCTGATAAATAATAAATATACTTGTCATTGTATGGCACAGATTTTCAATGTCACTGTCACTTGTGGCTCTTGAGGAGCTTTATGATTTCTGAGAAAACAAGATGTCACCAAAAGTTTAACACAAAACCTGCCTTACAAACGGGGGGTACAGAGCAAAACCAACATCATCCATCCATTTCTTCAGATTTGTACACCCTCGGTCCTTAAGTAAGTATTTGGGGCAGCAGGATGGTGTTCAAATCCATGATTCATCAAGACCACTAGCGCCGTCAAGTGGGCTTTCTGTGGACAGAGTCTGCTTGGGGTGTTGACATCATTAAACTTAATAATAACATATATATATATATATATATATATATATATATATATATATAAAACAAATAATTCATATTCCATAGTGATATGAATTTATAAAAAAGACACCACTCTAGCTGCTATCAACCAGTATTTGCAGATTTAACTCTCAAAAAGTTGTCCAATCAGACCCGAGTATCCACCCAATTACTGCAAAAATAGTCACCAAGTACTTCCAAGAACACCTGTGCACCTACTTATTCATGCAATTATCCAATCATGTGGTGGTAGTAGTCAATGCATAGAATTATGCAAATGCAGGTTGGGAGCTTCAGTTGGCAGAAAAACTATGGTAACTCAGATAACCACTCCTTACAACTGTGGTGAGCAGTGAAGTGTCTCAGAATGCACAACACATCCAACCTTGAGGCAGCAGAACACCAGGCTGGGTTCGACTCAGTGTCAGCCAAAGAAAATAAATGGGATGACCTTACCGGATGACCTTAGAGGTCAGGATGCTTTGTAACATACCAATAAACCAGAGATATATTCAGGCCTGAGATTATTTTGTGCTTTATAGACAAGGAAGGGGATTTTATAAATTATCCTTTGGCAGGAAGCACTTTGTCAGTGTTAGTGAGGACTCTGGCAGCATTCTGAATGAGTGGCACCTCTTTGGTGATTTTTACTAGGACCTGTGAAGACACCATTACAATACATTACACCATTACAGATAATTACAATAGTCTAGCCTGTTTAAAATAAATGCATGAACAAGTTTTTCTATATCTTATTTAGACAGGAACCCTTTAATTCTTGCTAAGTTTTTGAGGTGATTGTAGGCTGACTTTTTAATTGTCTTTCTGTGGTCCAAGTTTTTTTTAACTACACCGAGATATCTGTCTTGATTTTTTAGATTTTAGTGTGATGGATTCAAAGTGAACACCGACTTAAATCTTCTTTGGATCCAAAACCAGGGACATGCAGAGGATTCATAAAAAGCAGTTTCTGCAGACAATTAAATAAGTATATGCTTGGGATGACCACTTTTGTGACAGAGGATATTAAAATGTATGTATTCAAAACAAACTGACTGAGGCTGGTTCAAACACTGTTACATGACAGTTTATTAATGATGCATGCAAAGCAATGAAGTGTAATTCAGTAAATTCTCCTCACATGTTAAGCAGCTCAAAGCTCAGCCCTCTGACATTCTCGCTTGCAGAGGCTCAACATAAAAGCACTGACAAAGATGCACTTCTTGTGGCTACATAGCTGCCTCTCACTTTGGGTAATAGGGCATTGCACCAATAACTCAACCTGATACTTTGATTTTTTTAAATTCAAATTTCTCAGCCAAGGCAGGTTTTGTGCAGGCGGGGACTTCTTATTTGTTTAATTAATAATCAATAGAACACCTTTGAGATGTGCTACAACGCGAAATTGGCAGCATGAATGTGCAGCTGACAAATCAGCAGAAATGATGTGATGCAGTCATGTCAACATGGAGCAGAATCTCAGAGGAAAGTTTCCAACATCTTGTGGAATCCAAGTTCTAAAAATATTTTTCTGCAGGGGACTTTTTATGATGTTGACTATCATCAACTAAAATATTCTGAATCATTAACATAACCAGATGACTTGTTATTCTGTCAGTTCATTGGCAAACTAACAAGTGGCAGCATGTGTGTGTGTGTGTGTTGTGTTGCTGTGCAGTGACACCACCCAGCAGTCATTACAGTAGAAAATCAATCACAGCTTAAATACCGAGCATTTTGAAAGAGCAATTAACACGTCTGAAGTGTGTAATTACTGCTGCAGCATATCTAGATGAAAGTAACAGCAGGTTCAAACATGACAAAATCACATTTACATTCAGAGACATTAAGACCACACTTTATGTTCTTTCTTTGAATGTGTCACGGAGGGAATATCATTAACCTATGCCAAAAAACGAAACTAACTCCATAATGCAATGTATCTCTGTAAGTTTGGAGCATACTTCTTGACCTTTTCTGCTATTTATTCCCTTTTTTATCAAATAATTTCCTACTTTTCATCTTCTTCATCTGGTTGTGAATTGCTATGACCTTTTTAAGTACATTGCCCATATGCTGGCTGCTCTGGACCATCTGGCTGACCATATACAAAAGAAAACCATATCTGACTTGGAAATGAGCTGTGAGATAACTTGCCATTTGACTGTCAAATGTCTGTTGGTAGAGGAAAGCCTCGGGTCTCTGTAGAAAGACTTTTTTTCTTTAATGTTTTAGAACCACAAGTGTTCAGAGTATTATGGGCAGTAATTTTGGCTGTATCTTGTTTATTTTCTGTAATATTTGAGTTGTTTAATTACTGTTAGTTTTAGTCTATCACAGTGTTATGCTCTTCAGTGCGAGAAGGGTTCAGGGTTGGATCTGCTAACCTATACGCTGAAATCCGCATAAACACGAAAGAAATGCTAATTCTACCTTCACTGGCTGTTTTGTTGCTGCTTATTGTCTAATTTTCAGATGGTCTGTAAATGAATTTAGCTCATTCATTCTTCAAAAACATTAAGGTCAGGTAACATTACTGGCAGAAACATGCAAGATGCTGCATATTGTTCCAAGAGGTCGAGCCACAAAATCAACTTCTGATGAAAATATATTTTATACTTTTTGTCTCTTTTGTGTTGTGCAATAGGTCATCAGCAAATATTTTTGTCATAGTTTTCATTGACAAACTGCCCATCAAACATTGTGTGCTTCACACTCACAAAATTTTGACATCACCATATAGACTTCTTTGTAGCCATGCTGAATGTCCTCTACTTTTAATGATGATGATATTTTTAAATGTCTTAACTTAATTTCTGTGTGTTTTTGGCTGATCATTCCTGAAACTAGTTCCCGTGAAAGTTCTCTCTGTTAATCACTGTCTGAGGTGATTCTTACCAAAGTCTGGTTGTTGATGAGGCCATACTGACAAAATCATACCCTTACTGTAGGGCATAGGTTTTGTTCATGCATACAAAGCCCCAACATGCCCAGAGAGAGTTTATTGGAAAAGTTGGATGAAACACTCAGTACTACGGAAGTCCAAGTCTGTGTTGTTCTCACATGTTCACTGACGCATTAGGAGGAAATTTGTAACCTGGGATGTCCCAGTAACACGGGAACAAATTACAGAGGAATTTTGGCCTTAAAGCATTTGAGCTTGATAAACCGTAGGAAATATACAGTTATGACTTTCAATATTTACAGATATCAAGTGAAGTCATCTGAGAATCAGACCGTGCTCTACTTTCTGCTGACGAAGAATTTTAGTGGCAGTGTTCTGATTGATACGCAGCTGTCTGATTCTCTGGATAGACTTGAACATAGACTATGGTCACAAGTTTTCTAGGTCTTGTTCAGACATGACTCTTAATTCTCCCTTTTTAAAGTTGCAGTAGGCTGATTTTATAACTTTGGCCATACCACTGTTTTATCTTTGTTAACTGGAGGAAAACTGGAGGACACTTGGACCTAGGCTAGCTAAACAGTACAGCTGGAGCTGATGGGAAAGTCATTCGTTTTGCAAGTATTAGGTCATAAACCACAGTACTGGAAAAATTCACAATTTGAGCGGATGATGGTAACATCAGAAGTAAGCAGGTCACCAATCTTATTACAATTCATTCTGGGGGGAAAATGAATGCCTGAACCAAATAGCAGTCTAATCAATAACTGTAGAGAATCAAAAATCTCATTCTACTTGTGGTGGATCACCAACATTGGTAGGCTTCAGTATTATTAATTCCATTTAATGGTTGTGATACTTGACTCTAGATCAAACTAATGGATTAACTGACAAATGTTGCCATCCCTATAACCACGCTGCTAGTGGCAAAAAATATGGTGCAGTTTGTGTATGACGATATTTTCTGATTGCATCCTCTTATGCAGATGGAGAGCACAATGCATACAACTTTATAATACCCACTAGGAGTGAGTTTTTAAAGGCAGATAAGTAAAAATCTCACAAAAGTGACCTGGATGTTAAACCTATGTCTTAGGGAGTTGTTTAAAGACTAAGTCAGTGGTATTTCTCTTATATTAGATCATTCCGATTACAAAAATATGAAAGAAATGTGGTAAGCAGTGCATGTTCACTGACAGGCAGTGTCACCACTTCAGCACAGCACAAGCATTGCTGTGCACTTCCAACACTGTCCAACTGACAGTCTGTGCTATTGAGGTTTGTCCCATATACAACATAATTTAAAGCAGCATCAGTTCTGCTAGGCCATTCAGTGATGTAGAACAAATGGTGAAAGTTGGTGTGTGTGATCAGACTGAGGCCTCCACCGTTATTCTTCTTTTCTTCTTGCCTGTAACACTCTTTCATTCTCTCTTGTGTCAGTAATGAAGTAAAAAAAGATTGGATTCATGACAGAGAACAGCACTGTTGGCACACATTCTGAAAAACTCTTGATTTACTTCCATATTTTTCCTCGTCCTGTTTTATCTTAGACTTTACAAGATGTACAATAACTGTCTTCTGTTCTTGACTTTCCTGCGATGAACACACCACATGCACTCCTCTCTGTGACATGCTGCTGGCCAATCACCCAGGCTTGGCAGCTGTGAATGTGAGTGTGGTTTGATGGGAAAAGCCGGTTCTCTAACCCTTTGTGGAGGCTTGTTTTTCAGCAGGGTGTTGGTTTTCAGCCTCTTTCAGCTCAGCTATGGGGGATTTAACAGCAATGAAACCCAGCACCTTACCTGGGATAAAGACTCGAGAGACTGAAAACAATCCAACCTCTCAGTAAAGTGTGTTGCTGCTGGTGTTGTTGCTGTGTGTGGGTGTACATGCATTTATTCAACAGAATGAAATGTTGACTGAAATAAAAGCTTCCTTTGGGTGTAAGATATAAAACTGAAACTATTATGTCCAAAATAAACAAACAGCGGGTTGCCCATTATATTGTGATAGCTCCTCTGTGGAAATGAAAATTTAGACTTGATGGTGGAACTGGAGGTAAGGTCTGAGGGTCATCAAAAGGGGATTTTTAGGGGATTTTGTCTTAGGATTTATCATCTTTGGACCTCGAATGTCCACACTCCATGTTAATGCAGCCATGGTATATACAAAGGTGAAAGCTTTCTCCTGAGGACGCTGAAAGTGGAGAGCCTAGAGATCTAAATTTGTCAACCAACAGATTGCCCTATCATTTATACCATGGTAACTATCAATATAAGACTGTATCTCAGGAAAGCCAATTACCACAATAACCAATGAATTGAAAAGTATTTAGTCACAGACATTTTTTTGGAGGAAAAAGAACTAGCTGTTGTTGACCCCAATGACATAAGACCGATGACTACAGGAATTAAGTGTAATTAAGCATAATTTCTTCTTCTCAGCAGCATGTGCTATATTGTCATGCATTATCTTGGCTGCTACTGATCGCACACTTTCATGAAATGTCTTGAAATTATGTGCACTGAATGGATCCCATTGTGTATGCATGTGTTGTATGAAGGGAACAGTCAGGTGGGGAATGTAGAAGAAAGAGCCATTGTGTTAGCTTGCCTTTGACTGTTGGCCTGTAACATCTGGCTACTGGCAGATATACTTTACACATGCACATGCTAAATGTCATAAGCAAATTAACCAATTTACTAGCCTCTTCAGCTTGTACTTACATATATTCATCAGTAGCTCTGATAACATAAATCAGGCCTTAAATGGAGTGATAATAGGACTGAACATTCACCGTATGTGTGTCTGTACATGTCTCTCTCTCTCTCCCACTCTCTCATTCTCTCACTCATAGGTAGCTTAGGAAAGCAGCCAGTTCTACAGAGGACAGTGTGTGTAACACGGTAGTCACAACAATAGTCCAAACCACAAGCTGAAACACACTCTGCAGAGAGTTGAAGCAGGCAGACTCACCCTCTGACAACACTACTTATGCATTATTTAAGCTCTCATTGTGGCCATGTAGATTTTAGTCATGAGAATTGTCTTGTGCTCTGACACTTTAATGGCAGCCACGGTGATTGGACTGAGGCCACGTGCTTTATCCACGGGGTGTACAGTACATGCATGGTTGTATTTCATTCACAGTGAAACAGAGGTTAAGTGCATGACCGTGTTTGAGCTTGTATCTAACTTGCCGTCCTCAGCAACAAAAAGGGTGTTAACCTACAGTTTAATGTGGCTGCTTTCAGGAAATCTTTTGTTCCATTTTACAGTCATACTCCTCATTAAAGCCTTGCTCAACATGTAGTGCTGGTGTAAATATCCGTATACACCACATACTATAGTATAGTTTTGTTAGACTACAGTAGAATTGGTGAAGGGGCTAGGCTGAGTGTAGCATCTACCACTAAATAATGATGGAAAGTTTTGATAAGAAAAAATAACATTATTTAGGCATGGCTGGATACCTTAAATATTGATACACCCTATTCTAAATCCTGTTTTGAGTATCATTGCTCTGATAAACCCCCTGTACATAGTGGAGCATTTAGCAACTAAAGAGCCAGATATTTCCCTCAGGAGTTGGTGGAGATCAAAGAGCTAGAGTGAGAGGGAATACATTCATCATATAGAAGCAAACATGATGGCATAGGCAACTGTTAAATAGACAACTGTTTTCTAACACCTCAAAAATATCAATTTCATGTGATAATATGTCACTGATGTGTTTACAGCTTGTTCCTCTGCTCTGAAGTGGTCTCCCAGTCTCCCATTCACTTCAGTCGGTGCTTATGCCACTTATGAATTCAAGATGCATTTCCTTTTCAGTGTGATCTCCACTGGACATATTAAAGTTCACATTTGTTCAACTCTGACCTGAAAATTTGCACAATTTGAGAGTGAAGCATTGGAGACATGAAACACGGCTTAAAAATAGAGAAGTCATTATTCTATTTCCACGGGCAGTTATGGCTTAGGAGGTAGAGTGGGTCATCAGCTAACTGGAAGGTCAGTGGTTCAGTCTTCAGTCCGATGTTGTATCAATGGTGTGTGAGTATGTGTGTTAGATAAAGCACTGTATGAATGTGTGTGTTAATGGGCAAATGCGGCTGTAATGTAAAGTGCTTTGAATGATTAGTAAGAGTAGAAAAGAATGCAGTCTATTTACATTATTATTATATTTTGTCATCACCTTTTTAGTACATATTAACAGATGGCAAAATGTTACTGTTGGTCACTGACCAACTACTGTCAATAACCGCTGTGATCATCATGTATTTATCACCTAACAAATACCAACAATATTTGTCTGTCTCTCAGTACTTCTGACTTCTCTGTCTGTGTTTCAGCACATTGGTTCCAAGTGAAGATGAACATATTTTTTAAAAAAACACCTCATTAATACACAGTAGGGTTTTTATTTTTATTTTTAAAAAGGCTGTCATGAAGAGCTGGCCCACTGCAGTTTTTAGCAAATTTTTGTCAGACATGAGGAAATATGTGAAAAAAGTTAAATGCCCACCCCTAATTTCATTACTTTCTTTCCTGCAATCATTCTGTGAGATGTGTGTTATTTAAGATAATATAAAAAACAAAAATTGTATAGGGACCACAAGAAAAAAGGAAAATTAAATTAAATATTTTTATTGGAAGTCTTTTAGTGCTTTTGTCATATAGGGAATATCTCATTTTGGAATGAAACTAGATATGAAACAATGTTCATGTTTATGTTTGTTATCAAAACAGTGTGTAAAACCCTTGGAATGTCCTGATCCTCTCAGAGATACAACACAGTAAAACCCTCACACATACACTGTTTGTTTTTTCATATTATTTCAGATGGTTGTCTCACCTCGCGGTGTGGTTAGGACTTATTGTCCTTATTCTTGCAGAAATAACAAGACTTGTGGATTTATTGTATGACTGTAACTGCAACTGACTATGAATACTTTAAAGAACACTGAGAGATAAAGAGGTACTGTTGACATTAACAGTAGCAGTACTGAGAACAGCTCCTGATCAATCATATGATCAGAATAATTCACAGAAATAGAATCAATAAAGCAGGCTCTTTCGTCACTCTTTAGGCTTGCTCCTGTCAATGGCCATAAATGTTGGATGTTGTTAACCATTGTGCTTAGGCTTTCAAACAGTGCTGCAATCCATGTCAACATTGTGTAGAATGCCACAGGAAATATCCACTGATTTCATATTTGATGTTGTACGGTGATTCTAAGTATGAGACGCCCTCATCACAAGCCTGGACAAACAGAGCAGTCTGGAAAATTCACCACATGTACATGTCAGGGCAAGTCAAGGATAAGTGGACAGACTAGATGCTTATCTCACATTTCCACTTAGGCCTTCACAGACACAGTCCTGTGTCTGTTATCTTTTTTTGTGTTTTGGTTGTTGAAGCCTCTCCTGCATCTAAAACATGAGTCACTTCCAGCAGCATATTCATTCATGTATCCACTCAACCTCTTTGGGTAGTTTACCTGCCCACTCCTACTAGCAGTGTAATGAGGGGTCAAAGCGAGATCACACATTCATGTCTACTCTGGTATACTGCTGCAGTGAGCAGGGTGCTTTGCATCTACAGCATGATACTGTCTTGTTCTTTCTTTGTGCTAAAAGAGACTGGGTAGCATTTGAAAAGAGGAAAAACTAAATCTTCCCCTTACAAATATAAGCTGAATTCTTAACCAGTAAAACACATCTTGGCTCACTAATGTGGTCTATCTAAAGTTAGCAAATGTTCGCAAACTTTAGAAAGATGCAGTTTGCTCACTTTTGATGATGTTAATCTCACTTTAAATCTGCTTTACTTGATTTTTTTGGCCACTCAGGGGGATTGCAACAAGTTAATAGACTGATATATTCTGATCCTATAAAGTTGATATGGTGACCGTGTTTGCCAACAGTTTACACACCCTGCAGACACAGAGAAACACTAGCTTTCATTTGGAGTTTTGTTCTCACATCAGCTCTGCTTTTACTTCTGGTTTGGTCTCCTCCAACTCTTAAGGAAAGTATTTGACTTTTTAATTGTGCCACTATGCTCACCAGCTAATTGGTGGTGTTAGGAAGATAGAGTACAGTGGGTTTTTCAGAGCGTTTTAGCTGAAACAGCTGCCTGCTGCCGCTGGAAACCAGGCAGATGGGAGCTTGAACCAAGGCACTAAATTTGCCAGCTGTAGGAGGATAAAAAGCTTTGTACAGCTGTGCTGGGACTGCAGAGTTGGCTATAATTCTCTGTGAGTTCATCATCACAAGTGACACCCTTCATTATACACAATCATTTGACTCATTGTTAATGTAAAAATTAGTTTTATTATTAGTGCAGCTCCATTAAGGCAGCCAGTTTGTCCCAAATAAAATTTGACTTGAACTCCCAGTGCTAATTCTTATGATTCATCAGGATCATTTCTAACTCGAGCTGGACTTCATCAGACATTCTGAGCAAGACCTTTATGTTACTCTTCTCACAGGTGTCTACTAAACAAACCTGTGAGAGCCTCATTTTTGTTTTGCAACTGTCAACAGTTGTGCCAGGGTTGTGTTAAGCTTTCAGAATGCAACAGAATCAGGAGTACACTGAAAACAGGATGATTTCAATTCTGTGTCATCCTTGAATCTGTGTTCACCTGAATTTAATGTTCTTTCAAAATCCCTGTGCTAGAATTCACTGAATGAATGGGTGAAATACTTCCATCAGCATATGAGTGTTGAAATTACCACTTCACATTCCAGCTATAGCCACACACACACTATCCCCAGTACTTACACACACATCTTTTCCTGTGTCCAGGTGGAGTGTGTACATGTGTGTTTGATGGTAACCGGAACATGCCCAGACCTGGAGCTCAGGCAATCTGACCGCAACCTTTCAAAAACAGTTCCCAACACGTCCTCTGGCCAGCCCACCACGTCTAGCAAACCGTGACAGACTCGCCCACTGCACATAACACATACACACATTGTTCAGTCCTTGGGAGGGCGACGGATCACATACACAACATTAAAGCTTTCAACTTTAAAAGCTGATTTAAGGGAGTCTTTCAAGCTGAGCTGAACTGGACTGAGGTTTATCTAATCCTTACATGGGCGGGTTTCTCTGAGGGATGTGTGGAGCAAGGTGGCAAGGTAGGTAAACAAAGGAAGTTTAGGTAGGAGACGTGAAGTGAGTCTGAGGTGCGGTCTGACATGCTGACAGCTGTCATGTTGTACACACACTGAAGCTCTCCAACTAGAGCAGATTAATGTGTTAAAAGCCTTTCAAAACTTTACAAAATGTTTTTGTCAATACTTTCAGTCCTAATTTTATGCTTCTCTCCACATTCTATTCTTTTTCTCTGTCCAGTTTGCTCCTGTCTACATGTTTCTTTTTTACAAAGTTATCTGAATCATTTAATATGTGTGAGTTGTGCTGTGACAAATATAGTAACACAAACAGAATCTGAGGTCAAATAAAGTTTGAGAGAGGTCAAAGGGAACTGGGACTGCCCCACAGTGACCCCTGACTGTCTTCAGGCAACAGAGCAACAGAGCATGTATTTAAGTACACTGAGACAGATGCAACAAACCAGATAACATTTTTAAACTGATATATGAGTCTGTTATTGGCGTCTTGTAAATAGAGCCTGGTGCTGTGCACTGACTGCTGGTGGGGTCTGAAGACTACAAGCTCAAGAAATAAGAGGCTACATTAGCTACTACTATCATAAGATTAAGATTAAGATTAACTTTGTTGTCCATCTGAGTTGAAATTTGTCTTTGGCCTCTCATCCAACACACTGAAAAATGTACAGAGTTACATATGCCATACATACACATACACCCTTCATCCATCCAGCACATACAACATACAAACAATAGTGCAAAGAGCAGATAGCAGCAGTATCAGAAAGCAGATCTTATAAAATAACATCCAGTCATTCTGTGTTCAGGGCCTGTATGGCATACGGAATAAAAGACTTGTATATGTATGGACTGACTCTTGGGGCCCTGAATCGACAGCCTGATGGGAGCACCTCAAACTCTGAGTGTAGTGGGTGTAAAGTATCTGCAATTATGTGTTTAGCCTTCCTGTGCACAGTGCCATGAAATATATTGCGAAGTTGTTTTTGCGCCTTGCCAATCAATACACCCAAATCTCATAGCAAACTGTGGATCATCAAGATACATAGTGGGTAATGTAGGCGCCAGGTTTTGATAAGGAAATAATAATAATAATATCTCTGGTTTTGTTTTATCTATTTTGATCCTTTATATTTTAAACTGTTTATCTTGAGTCTGGCAGTGTTATATGAGTACTGTGCTAAATCAGTGGATTATTCTTTTAAAGCTGCATTAATAGATTGATGATAGATGCACACTTGGCAACAGCAGAGCAGATTGAAAACAACCATAAAATTTGCATGTGTCCACCTCATGGATGTAAATCCTCTCCTTTTAGCTCTTGTTTGGTCTCCAGCAGCCCTGTAGCTACCAAATGCTCCACTATTACTTGGATAACAACTTTAATGAAAACTGTTCTACTCTTGTGTCCCAAAAAATGCCATGACGGTGTGACAATCCAGCCATAAAACATAACCAGGACCCTTAAACTGAAGTAACTAAATGGAATTTAGACATCATTAGTTACATTATGTACACCTGTGCTTCTCCTACCATTACTTATGCATATGTCTTCTGTTAAAACAACCTATTATGTATCAAGGGCACTTGGGGAAGGCAAGTGTGTTGATACGCTTACATGTATCAGCTTTTTGCATTGATACTTTCAAGTATAGCTAGCAACATTAATGGCAACAATACTTGTACAAGAATGAAGTGATGGGTTGTACTGACACAAACACACACACACTCACATAGTCATTTTTCCCCCTGTATTTTATACTGTTTCATAGATGTATGTTAGGTCAGTTGCTCTGCACAGTTTGTTTTAAAGGTTTTCTTATGCACTTTATGCCTTTATTTTCAAGTTGACAGTAGGGAGCTAACAGGAAATGACAGGAGAGAGAAATGGTGAATGACATGCAATAAATGTCCTGGGCCTGTCTTGAAACAAGGGTGTAGCGTTCTGTGTTCTCATAGTCAGTGCCATAACCCCTAGGTGACCAGAGCAACCCATGCTTATTTCACTGACATTTGTGGTCCACTTGGAAGGTTCACTTGCAGCCATTTCTGTGTCATGGTGCATTAGTCCATTTTAAAACTGTTTCTTAACTATTAACCTGAGTGCCTAGAACTAGATATTTCATGCTACGTCCTGCATGGACAAAGACACATCCACCCACCCAACACCTAGACACCTCTTAACCCCTATCCTTTGGGTTGATAATGTTTGATATGATAATTTGCTTGGTTTAGATCAAATAGCAACCATCACAGCTGAGAGAATGAACAAACTGACTGTATTGATGTCCATTCAGCAGGAAACATGGGCAATTGAAAGGAAGTGATTGAAGAAGGTGGCCTCCAAATGCCCAAGATCTCAGTCTTATGAAGCACCTGTGAGATGTGCTGGAAAAACAAATCTGATCCATAGAGGGCCCACCTTACAACTTACAGGACTTACACTAATGTCTGATGCTAATGGCTTGGTGCCTGATACCACAGGATACCTTCAGAGGTCTGTGGAATCCATGTCTCAACAGGACAGAGCTGTTTTGGCAACACAAAGGAGACCTACACAAAGGAGCAGGTGGTTTTAATGTTGTGGCAGATTGTTTATATTCTGAATAGAAACTGGAACATGTGGAGTATTTGTTCCCATGTGTTGTTTGTCCTCATAAACCATGTGAAATCTATTATTTCTCTCATGTGTCTCACATATTCCCCCTCCTCCTGTCTCTGTCTGTTTCCTCTGTAGGTGACTGTAGCAGCTTGGCCTGCTTGCGATAATGGTTTGGACCAGAAGTCTGTTGGGTGACTGCCTCTGACAGATGTCATTCATCATAGACTGATCTTCATAGAGGAAATACTAGAAGTCCCTTTGGCCTCTGCAGCTTCTCAATGTGAATATAATGTGTGATTTGAGGATCTTGCTCAGCATCTTTTCTGGAATGTGTTGAGGAGTTTTAATCAAAGATTTCCTTCTGTGACTCAAATGACTTTTGAATGTTGGATTGGATTGTAGTTCTGTTGCTTTGTGAACATTTGACTTGTGATTGGTCTGACAATTTGACGGCTTTAGATAGCAGTCATTCACTGAATACTACACTACCCCAGTCCTATGATGCTCACACCTTTTCATTACCACTGAACTTCAGTTTGAGGAACCTCTCAGACTGTATTTGCTCCCTCATCCCAGGTTGTCAGCTACAAGTGATTTTATGGAATATTTTTCACAAGATACAGTGTTTCTTGAGCACCACCCTTGGTGACTTTTTATTATTGGATTGTATCACAGTTTTCTAAAGACACTGACTCTTCGAGGTGTGAGGGCAGCAAGTGCATCTTGAAAATCTGCGAATCCCTGGCACTTCACGCTTCATCCATCATACATCAGGAGTCATGGAGTCTGTGGCAGCTCGAATGGCCATGGTAACTGACTCCCCCAACCCATCACTGAGATCGAGGACTACTGTGACTACAGACGGTGACTCTTTTGTGAGCACTGCCAGCCTTCCCTGCAGCCACTTCCTATCTGCCAACGTCATCACTGTTGGTAAGTGTTTGTGTTTGCCTGCATGACCTGTAAGTAACCTGCGCATGGTAATAAGTGCTTGTTTCATTAATGGAGAGTGACAATGTGCTAGGAATCTGCCTGTAGTGTTAATGTGTCAGGTCTCATACTGTGGTGAGCTGCCTGTGGTCTTTGCTGTGTTGTGGTGTACAGCACTGTTTAACTTAGTCCATACTCTTGCTTTGCTGAAAACAATAAGCAGTTTTGCCTGCCCTTTTCTCCAGTAATTAAGAATGAGAAGAATTTCATAATTTAAGTGATTAACATGGAATGGAATGGACTTTAACAAAGACATCATGTGTCAAAAATGAAAGAAAACCTCACAATGTGACATCCCTGTCCGGAGTCAGATGCAGATGTTATACAGGGATGATATAGGGGTCATGGACTGAAGACAGCAAGGTACAGGCGTATCTGATTGTGTGTAAGAAAGGTGGAGAGTGATGGTGAGTGCATAAAACAGTCATTTGTTGGTAGGGAAAGTAACTTTTGAGTTACTTTTATATGTCATGTTTTCACTTATTAATGCACACATAACTAGATTATTATAATGTTGCTGAGCCTGTGACACAGTGTTGGGTTTAGTCAACTATCTGATCTTATCTATCACTGTATCCATTATCACTATAATGAAGTAAGTGGTGGAGCAATGAAGTACAATTGCCTGCTGTGGTAGAGACGTCGTCTAGTGCCTCAAATATCTTTTTTCAGTTTGACCTCCATTTAAGCATATTCTTTTTCCAGGTAGCTGTAAAACATCTTTCCACATCGTGGCCCACAGTTTTGACTTGTCTCTTTACTAATCAGTTGTCTAAGGGCAACTGACTTAACTGTTGGTATATGTTGCATTTCTTTGACAACACAATCAGTCTGTTTAGTTCTGCCTGAATAACAGACTGTGCAGATGATTTCTTGGGTTTAAAATCAAGCTATGGCTGTTTGGATGGAGTGGCTCCATGCTCAGCAGTGGTAGCACTGGAGTCTTTGTAATAACCATTGTAAATATGAGTTGTTTCACCAGGTGCTTCAAAAAATTAGAACTGCTATTCTTTGATGTGAGAAAGTCTTAACATGGGCACATAGACTGCAACTCATCAGTATATTTTTGTCTTTTGCCTTGAAGAAAATAAAATGATGTCCATATTCCCAGGAGAAAATGTTTGAATCGCTCCGACTGCTGGCCATTGTGTGGGCTAATGCTGATTGACTGATTCACTCATTTGCGTCACCATTAAGTCAGGTAATGGTGCATTTATCATTTGTTACAAAAGTAATAAGTAATGAACCTTTGTAAATTGCAGTGACTGTAAATGAGTTGCTTAATTTTAAAAAGTAATCTCACTACTAGTTGCAGTAACACTTTACTCCCAACGCTGGTTGTGACTTTGTATTCTGCCACATCTTGAACTCCAGTTCTAACAAAGCCTTCCTCAGTTCACTGAGCATCTTATGTCAGTACAGCTGAGGCAATCAGGCCTCCCAGTACCATCAGGTACAGTCTTTTCCTAAGGGTACTCTCCCACTCTGAATGCAGTTGATTGTAAACTGTGGTCTGTATGGAGATGAAGTGTGTCCTCTGCATATTTCTCTCTGTCCTCTGTGGTCATGTGGTTAAGCAGCTCTCAGACAGGGTTTGATTCTCTGTTTTTTGCTGAGAAAAGTCAGTCGCAGCTAAACAGTTTAATCACATAAAGCAAGACTGAGGTTCAAGCATTAAACATCTCAGCATTCAGACAGTGATTATCACTGAGAACTTACAGTCATCAGATGTTCCAGTGTACAGCGAAGATGTACAGTGAAGAGATGGAATGTTTGTTACTTTATATGACTGATATAGATCATGTGCTGGACATAATTACATGTTAAAGAAATACTGTGCGGTATATAGCATGCTGTAAAGATTCTGTAAAACCCGTTCTCCATTAGTGGAGGTGTCTTCATCCCTTCATTTGACATGTTTTACACAATTTCACTGTAACAAACACATACAGCTAATGTTACTTTTTGAGATTAAAATGATCATTACATCCTAAACGTCCAGTATACATGTGACTACATATTTAATTTACATTTTAACATCTAACATGTTTTCTGGTGAAGTTGTCTGGGTAATGATGTGTCTGCAGCAATGATAGCACACACAAAATGTTCAGTTTTTATTTCCCCTATCTGAGGATGTTAGGGTTGGTCTGGTTGGCATGAAAATTTGCACTGCACTGCACTGAAGTTTAAATTCTGAATTTTAGGACCTGCTGGCTTTCAGTCTGTGTAAACTGTGGGTGGTCTGTGAGAACAGTCCCATCAACAAAGATATACAAAAGTCCTTTTGTGTTTTCTCAATCCCAGTTTGTAAAATCCTGTAAATTGTATTTCTGATCACATTTACAAATTTTAAAGAGTGAACAGAGCTCTAAAGTGAATGATTAAAATTAGTAAATCAGATTAGATATTTCACATCAACAGATAATAGAAAAAAAGAAAATGTAAAAGAGAGACTGAAAAAAGAAAACAAGCAATAACTGTCTCTCATGGTAACATTTATTTCATTTTCACAATTGAAAAAAAATAGGAACTAAATTAAATACATTAAAAAAGCAAATAAAAACAAAATGAAAATAAATTAATACAGGAACACAGAAATACATACATAAATATATTTTTATATTATATATTATACATTTGTAAATGTATTTACTTATTTATTTTCCATGTCACGTTTCACTTTATTACAGCCCATAACATCACACTGTTGGATGTGGAGGGGTGTAATGAGCATTGCAACCTCTAAGGGTCACTAGCAGGGCATGAGACTTATACCTTTATGGATACATTGTAAATTGAAGCTAGTCGAGGCAGATGGCTGCCCATCCTGAGTCTGGTTCTGCTCAAGATTTCTGTCTCTTTTTAAAATTTTTTTAATTATTATTTTATTTTAACTTTTTTTACAATAAAACAAGCATACACATATTGGACATAAAGCATCCAGTGCCGATGCACTACTCAATAGCAGAGGAGAAGAAAAAAAGAGCTCCCAGCATCAGTCCAACTATATCAGTCAATAGCAATGTTAGTATAATGGGAGATTGTCCTTTTCATCAAGAAGGCCCTGGGTACTAACTACGAAAAAATAAACAAAGACAAACAGACAAACAAAAGTGAACTCAAACATGAGTGGGGGGACTACCAGAAAATCAAGATTGTAAATAAAGTAAGATTGTAAATTGTACAATTAGTACACTAAAGAAGGCTTCCATATTTTCTGGAAATTACTTTGTAAGTAGGATTTACGGATCTGTTCCATCTTGATAATTAAGAGCATTTCATTGAGCCATCTCTTAAAGCAGGGGGGCAGTGGAGATTTCCAAATTAGCTTATTTGATCTCTTTTTTGAACAGTTTAAATTTCTATCATCTTGTCGCTCAGGAAGACAACTAATAACTCATCGGTAACTGAGCCTGAATAAACATGTACAGGTGTAAAGCATACACTGAGGGATAACAGGATTAGTTCATAAGAGATAAACCTGGTGGGGACATTAGCTGATACATTGCTGCATGACACAGAAAGATGTTTATGTAAATGCTGTCAAAAAGTGCACAAATGATATTAATGATATTGTTATATTAAGAGAGATTCACTTCCTGATTTCCTGGATTGGATGCAGTGTGGCTGTACAAGGTCCATGTTCTGTTGGCCAGTCATGTACAACCTGCATTTATTCCTTAAGGCATGTGCTCCTTTGATTCGTAGTGTGGAGGAATTTGATAATTACACCAGACGCTAGGAGGAAAGTCAGGGCCTTGCTGCAGGGAGATTGTCTCCATGAATGCATAAAACACCTGCAGTGTGGAGGTTCGCAGCTGTTGTCAACACTGAGGTTTTGACAGGGATGTTGTGTTCAAATCTTAATTGTTGTTGCCACAGATGGAGGAGAGAGCAGTGGGGTCAAACTGTGTCAAGTACCAAAAGTCGATGGCTGGCCAGTGACTGGTCAGTTATTTGTTTTCTCACTGACTTAAACACAATCAGCTCAAATAGGTATTGATCAGGACTGATGCAGACCAGTAAACCAGAGAGTGATGTAATTCTGAAGGAATCTAGAGGTCTGGACTAAGGGTTGCATGCTAGACAACATTCTCTCACTTTGGGCAAACAGGTTGAACTTCCACAGAGCCAGGCAGGTGTCAGGAGCAATGCTGCTTTTATATTGTGACAACAAATTAGTCATCTGTGTTGACTAATTAGTTACATTTTGGTCTTGAGAGACATCCATGACGCAGGGCAATATTATGCAACATACAAGGTGCCTTTTTATTTTTAATGCTTTGAATATTTGTATGCTGCTGTGTGTCCATGCTTTGTGCTTGAGCCTTCGCAGGCATATATTACTGTCTTGATAATGTGTCCTTAAAATAACTGCAACCACTGACCTCAGACCAGGTTTTTGGTGCTCAATTGTACAATTGTTCTCTGCGGACTCAAGATGGAAATACTTCATCAATGCTCCTGACCACACTTCATTTTAAGACCAACATGCCCATGGGTGCTCAGATGGGTGCAAGTGCATTTGCAATTTAAACAGTGTGGGTGCTAGATGGGAAAATTGCCACTGTGTCAACACTTTTTTTTCGCTCTTTGCACCACGTGTGAGTTACAGGGTGTAGCTTTCTATAGCAACAAATATTTTCATACTTATACATGGAGAAATCCTCTATATAAGAGGCAGACATAGCATTTTCTTTCCTGACAGTGTCATCGCAGTTAACCAGAATACAATGCACCACAAATGTTGTTTTGAGGATGTGTCATAGACATAGACAAATGTTCACAAACTATCTTCAAAATTCATGATGAGATGCTCACCTCTGTTGGACAGCAGTAAGTTGTGTGTGTGTGTGTGTGTGTGTGTGTGTGTGTGTGTGTGTGTGCCACTCGCTAACTTGACAGCTCAAACCACAAAGGAGTGACAGGGCCAGTTCCTTTGCTTACTGTACTTCCCCAGAGGGTTGATTATACACCACATGAAGTGTGGAATGCCCCCCTTAACTGATGACCCATTTCCACAGGGTCAGCTGCTGTGCAAAGAAAAACAACTCTGCAGAGGCATTCAACTACCAGTGATTCATCAGATTCTCGGCTTTAGCTTTTTGCATCAAAATGTGAAAAAATTGCTGTGACTGCAGAGAAGGATAGAAAGGAGAGAGAGGAGAAGAGACTATAAATGGATTAGAAACACTATGGCTCATGAAAACACATCTGCTGGTTGATTAGAAGAACTAGCACATGGGATTCAGCCCAAACTCAAAACATACAGTAAAGTTACAGCATGTCTGTCTACACAAAAGGCATTTCTCAGTTGTCCATCTTACATGTGTCTAATGAAAAACATACACTTAACAATCCAGCTGTCTGCACGGGCTGCACAATGCTCCACGTCTACTGGTGAACAAATACAGGAATAGCAGGATAGCACTTATTCCAACGGGCTTACTTAATGCATTCTGTATATACTCTGTGTATATAGCAATACAGATCTGAGAATATGTTCAAGCTAGCCATGTTCACAGGAATAAATATTGTTGAATTTTATTTTGTTTTTTTTATCATTTTGATGGCACAAACAGCCATGCGAGTACCATTAAACTCAGATTTCAACACTCCAGTAGCTGATACATTTCTGTTAGCAACAGGACCTGTCAAAACCTCAGTGTCTAGGATTTCATGGAAGTCCTAAGCTGGATAAAATACATTTAGCAGTATGTAGCAACCAGCAAGCACATCCAGGACTGAGTGGAAGTGTGTGAGTGAATATGAATGATGGATGGGGCCAGAGGCTGCAGGTGTTTCAAGTGGGCTGGAAAACAGTTGCTGTGTTTTCCTTGTACCAAAACCCTCTAATTTAGTCTCATCTGCAGACTGACGCTGCCATCGGAGGCAATTAGAAACCATCTGCTAGGTCCCAGGGTGTATAGAAAGCTGTCAATCAAACTGCTGCATGTGTGCAGGGTAATACTGACAGCTCAGAATATTGTAGCACATAAGGGTGAGAGAAGGGATATAGATGATGATAATGATGCAGCATATTGATTCACAAAAATGAAAGCAAATTTATAGAATGATTCCTGGTAGCTCTTAGGTTGTGAACCACTAATGCATCAAACATTATGTTGGGCAAAGGACATATATGAGTAAAATCAATTATGAAGTTAAACAGCATTCAGAGTCATTTCTTTCACATTTACCACAGTTAACTACTCATTCCTTCCTTGACATAAAGTAAGTGGACTCAGTTATCTGGTTAAAGGACAACTAGTTTTGGCCTCATTCCTATCCAATGAGACAGTCATCTCAGCAAGTGCCCTGAACACAACCACCCACCCACCCACCCATCCATGTCATTATGATTAATGTCCTACTGGCAATCTTGACAACATAACCAGTGATTTTAGTCACTTAAATAAGACAGGAAGGATCTAACTGTACATGCTCTTCTTGGGTTAATATGATTACAAAAGTTTTAGTTTTGTCTCTACTCTTTCCCTTTACTCCTGGTACAAAGGCAATGTACTGTATTGAACTTTCTGGTGTTAGAAGAGGCACTATGAAAAATTCACCTTCACCTGACAACTAAAGGATTTTTATTGCAGAGACACAATGAGTTTTTCACTTTAATGCGTAAATCAGTTTTTGTGACAAAAGTTCATGGCACAAAACTGTAATATCAAACTAATGGAGATACCTGCCAAATTCATTGATAGATGTGAGATTACACCATGTCTTTCCTCTTTATATAATCACATTACAAGAAGGCTTCATTTGCATAGTTTTCTGTTTTCATGCTTACTGTGCCTCTAATTAAAATAGAAAACATGACTGAATAACAAACATTGGAATTCTAAAGTAAGCCCTTAATTTTCTTTTTTGAGTTACTTTTATTGAGAGTGATGTTATAGCCAAATAAAAGATGTACATTTGGATGTATCCTACAAGGATTGTGTGTATACGAAAGCCTGATACATGTTATTCCTCTGTGTCACATAGATCCATTGTTGGGCTTGAGAGAGGCACGGATTTAATTAAATTTGCTGAAAATATGCTTTCGTAAAGGTCACTGGGGGAATTCACTCAAACAGCTGCTGCTCAGTAGTCAATGTTTAGGCAGCCTTTTGGTTAAGGTATATACCACATAACCGCAACATCCATGGTTAAACTCTGGGCTGGGGAATCTTGCTGCATGTTGTACTTTTCTCTCTTCCCATGTTTGGGAATGGGTGGAGAGAAAGTTGAAACATGATATACTCTGAACATGAAAAGCCAACTCTGGAGTTTTGCTTCTTGCTGGGTCTGGACACTTCAGACCTACAGGGGAGACTTTGGAGAAGAGTTTAAGGAGCAGCAGCATCTTTTCCTGGAGCTGTTTGGGGAAAAGTTCAGGGTGTATTTTCTCTCATAGTAGAAACAGTTTCACCCAACAGACTACTGCAGTGGATTGGTGCTAGAATTGCAAGAAAGATCAATGTTTTTATTTATGTTGGAATACTGCAATATGATCATCTGTATTATTGAGTAACGTACAGACTGTTGATTTCACAGATGGGGCTAGTGTGGGACAACCTGAGCTGTGTTAAATGTAATATACCATGCCAAAAGCTCTGGATGTATTGTGAAGCTCATAAAATAAAATAAAGATTATCATTACACTTCACTGCTATTTTCATAAAACATACCATATCTGATGTTATCAGTATTCTCTGTTTTGGGAAGTTTAATGTTACTCTCCCCATTTAGGCTTAAATTATCTTAGAACACAAAGTCAGTGGTTGAAGTAGGTTGTGTAGTTTCTTTCCACTCTACAGTGTACACAACCAGAGGGGGGCAGTGCAGCTCCCTCCTTTTTAAACTCAATTTCTCAGCCAAACACTACTGTATTCAGAACCACATAATTTTCTACAAAAGGCAGACAGAACATTAATTAAGTCATTGTCTTGGCATCAGACTCTTTGTAATGGAAAGCTGATTTCTTGAAGGATACCCTCAATTATCTCTCTATGTTTCTTGTGCTTAGTCAAAGTGGAGAGATGCAGGGTTAATGAGCTCATTTCCTCACTGCTTGACCTGTGCTGTGCAGGGCAGAGGGTTTCTGGAAACCATTCCATTTCTAGTAATGGCTGATTTAGTGATACAGGAATACAAAATTGTGTTGAAATGCGTGGATCTGGATCGGTAAAGTTTGGAAGGACAAAGACCGATCTCAGCCCTGGGTACAAAAGCAGCCCTGTCATTCCTTTGAATGAGACCAGTCCAGCAATGCAGTGGGAATGTCAACACAGATGATAATCATCATGAAAAAATAAGTGTGCCAGAGTTGTAAAATCATTTATCACTATATCATAAACTGCAGCGCAGTGTCATCAGGTACTTAAGAGGAATTCAAATTTATGCATCTACCACTCAGTCCAAACTCACTGAAGCAAACACATCTCCATCAACACAGCCCTTTGCATTGTTTTAACCCAGGACTGTTTTCAGTCTGAATTCTTTCTTACTGTTTGTCAGTTGGTTTGTGTTCATTTAGGTCATTTGGTTGGGAGTAAGCACTAAATTACCATATTAACTGACATGGTGGGTCCTGCTGTATTACCTAACCTTGAGTTCCTGTTCCTGAGAGTTTATACATTTTTTCAGTTTTATACATTTATTTCTAAATTATTATCTTTTACTACTTCTACATAGCAGACCTAGGGCCAGGTGGCATTCTAGCACAGAAAAGCGTCATACATTTGCAGGGTGTAGGAGGCAGAGCATCTCATTTTTGCCCATTAGACACTGCTTCATTTTAAGGGGTAACAAGACTAAAATACTGTCTAATATACATACAAAGATAAATGTACTTAATTCTTTTTAAAAAAATGTATATCCTGGAGTTCTTATGGCATCATAACATTCATTGGCTCAGACTATTTCCACTACATAAAATGAGTTCTTTGTGGCCTTTCACAATGCAGATGTTTGTGCTAATGTATGCTCTTTCTGTATACATGTTTGTAATGGATCTGTAGTCATCTCACATGGCTTCATCAAAATATTCTTTTGTGCCCTTGTGTGTGTCCATGTGTGTATGTGCATACAAATGCAGTCATATACACTTCTCTCTCCAAAGGATGGCTCTCCTTACATTGACTCTCATTATCTATCCAAAGCAATTAGCACCCATAACACCTCTGGCTTGCACAACTGCTGCCTTTAACCAAGTGCCACATGTTAGGCTAATGAATAATATAGCACACTGTAATGACAAAACATCCATATGGAGAGGGTGGTGGAGAGGTATGAGCCAATGCTGAGGCGATTCAGAGAGATAATGAAAATGATATCATGCAATATTGAAGAGCATGTTGAATGAGGCAGGGGGTGATGGTGGTCTAACCCTACATACAGCATCAAAGGCTCCAGGGAAATTTTACCAGAGGAGCATGGTACTTTGTGTATTATGTGTGAATGTGTGTATTAAGTGCTGGAACGTGTAGAGCAGTAATTATTAGGATTTCCTTGGGATTAAAGCAACCAGAAGCCTTTATTTATTAAATTCAAAGGGGAATTCCACAAATTTTACACAGTAAGATTAGTGCACTCATCTTAGGGAGCTCTGTCAAATCTAAGAAAATAACCAAGATGATGTCATTAGACTAAAAGGATAAAAGTTATAATGTGTACAGGGTTGAGCATAGTATTTTGTTCAGTCGACTTTCTAATCATGGTGGAATTAGCAACTTAGCTCTCTGATGGGCATTTTGTTGCTGAACAACATAGCTTTATTTTCTCATTTATGAAACTTTTATGGTGTACCTCAAGGGTCAATTTTGGGCTTTTCTAAAGTTACATACTTTCCCTTGGTCACCTATGTAATTACCACAATGTGTTGTTTCATTTTTATTCAGATAATAAACAGTTATATGTTCCTGTCAGCTCGTCTTATTCTTGTGGTTTCCTTGCCCTAAAATACTGCTTTGATGATATAAAGTGCTAGGTGTTTTGTAGCCTACTCCAGCTTGATGAGGGTTAGACAGAAAAAACTATATTTGTCCCATCCAGCCTGACAGTCTAAATTAATGGAAACCTTGACTTCATGCCAAGCAAACCAAGCCATCTGCCAGAAATTTGGGAGTTATATTTGATTCAGATGTGAACTGAAAAGTACAAGGGGTTATTCCGTTCTGTTTTTATTAATTAGAAGACGTCTAATATCAGACCATTTCTGTCTGTAACTCTATTATCAGTAAGCATAACTGTGAGAAGAGAACACATTTCCCTAATTTCAGCATCTCACTGGCTTCCTGTGACTTCCAGAAATTCTGTTATTCAATTAAAAAGTGCAATAAGGATTACCTCCAGGCTACATCTCACACACAAAGATTCCTAGCTGTTCCTAAGTCTAGACTTTAATTTTAGACCTCTAATGGAGCTGTTTTTCTATGTTTATGCTGGAGGATGTGCATGTACAAACATATGGGTGACGCAATACACAGTCCTACCAATTGTGTATAAATACTGCATTTAATATACTTTATTTACAAATGTTATATGAGGAAGAAAATGTGGTTGCTCTTGAGTCAGACCTCAAGGATGCATACAGTGTGTTTTGGAGAGTAACAATAACTGTAAACAGAACTTTTATTTGTTAAAAAAAATAAAAAATAAAAATAAAAACCTCTACAGGACTCCTTTTCCTGATTTATAAGATTTTATATCTCCTGGAAAAGATTATATCATTTTGTTGATTGTTTTTTAGTAATTTATCTGGTTTTACTTTTCTATATAATTGTATTACCATCTGTTCTGTCTGGTGATAATTCAGTTCACCTTAATATTTTTAACAACACCGTAATATTTTTAACATTGTCGTGAAAATGAAAATGTGTTAATAATGATAATGTTAATAATGATAATAATAATAATAATAATAATAATAATAATAATAATAATAATAATAATAATAACACTACAGTACCACTTTTAAAGTGATTATTTTCTTATCAAGTTCATTTAAAGACACATAAGTAATTGCTGTTTCTAGCATGGGAAACAATTATTTCCATTCTAATGAGGTTCTTTTAGATGGTTCAGAAGCTCTTTGTGGCAGGATGGGACAGATATCACTGCAGCTTTTAAAGACTCACAGCCTCTGAAGCCATTTAGCTTGAAGTATTCCTTCATATTGTAGCTGGGTGATAGTGAAGCTGGATATGCATCATAGTCTTTTTTTTCCATGAAACTATTGTGTGCAGAGTTCAGATCAGTATAATCAACATTGGACTGTTTTCTTATATTTGCCTTCAAAATCCTCCATTGGTGACACCCTAGTGCAAAAACGATGTCATTGCATCCCTCTACCCTCTCTGCTGCTTGAAAGGGTATAAATAACAACCTAGCAACCTCAGGTGGTTGGAAATACATGAATCAGGTGAACCTACATGACAATGTAAAGAATAATAAGTGTAGGTATCCTTAGCTTGGTCAGGCAACCTTAACCTGTGGCAATGGAGGCTTAATGTAGCTGTAAACTCAGCTTGATTTTACCATAGTGATTCTGCACTTGTCCAGTCCAGTCCCAGGGAATATTCAGTGGATACCTTTCTCAATCAGCAACATTCTTGAAACTTGTCATCGTCATATTAGAGAATATTACAGGTCCATGTATTGTATTTAAGAACCAACCTGGGACCTAAGTCAGTTGAGATACTTAATGAACCCAATACTATCATGAGAATCTGCAGTTCGCCTCATCCCTACAGAGTGTTGTATTCTCTTTGAGCTCTGCTGGATGTATAACAACAGGATTGTCATGATAGTATTGGGTTCATTAAGTATCTCAACTGCACATTTGATCCAGTTTTAATGTAAAAAATATAAGTGCAATTTTCAGATAAACCTGATGTTCTAAAATTGTATTTAAATCTTACACGACATGAAAACCAGAAATACTGTGTGTGTATGAGAACATCTTCAGTCAACATGCTCTCACTCCCAACTCATCACATACGCACACTTGGACCTGGTACACTACAGAATGAATGAAGCACTACATTTATTGTTATCAGTAGCAGAGTCACCATGAGATGGCTGGGATGGATGACAGGCATATGAAGTGAACACTAGAGACCAGGATAAAAATAGGAGATTCAAAATAGGTGTAACCTACCTGTTTAAATAATAATTAAAAGACCTAGGTTGATTGAAAGAAAAAATAGAAGAGAGTGAAATACCTTTTCTACTCACCTCTTACCATACCTACCTTATTATTGGAACCTGCAGGGTATTTTTGTGTGTGTGTGTGTGTGTGTGTGTGTGTTGGATACTGTATTTTCTATGTTTTCTTACTATCAGTAAATTGCCGGCCTCTACATTTAAAGCTGCGGTCTCTGGTGTAATTATTATTTTGCTCCCCACTCCTTAGAGCCTAGAACTGGTCCAGTGGCATAGTTTGGTGTGATACCAGTGCTACAAGTGCTTGCATCCAGAGTCCTGTCTGTGGTTAGGTTTAGGCAACAAAAGTAGTAGTAGTAGTAGTTTTGAAAAAATGGCCAAATAATTACTGACAGTGGGACAGTGACATGTGACCATGACCAAGTTCTAACTACGGTAGCAAGATGTGAAAAAAGTTGAGGTGATGTCCCAGTCAAGTTTTTTGGCCCCAATCCTGATACAAGTCCTTTGGGTATCTGAGTCTAATCTGATGCTTACATTTTCCTTAATGTTGACTGAATATATATCTGACACACTGAAACAACAGCTGTAGCCACTCAATCTGATATTTTGTCCAAGTCCACTTGGTCTGCTTGATAAGTCTGTATTATTGATAACATATGATTAAAGGTTTATTGAGATTATATGGTTCCTGAAACTGACGTGATGCGGTCAGCTAGTGAGAAGACATCTCACTCAAAAGTGGTGTTACAGTGTTGAGCTTGAGCTTGATCTTTGACTACAGACACACAAACCAACAACAGACAAGTATATTAATTACTCACAAATGTCACATTAATTAGCAATACAATCTTTGACATTTTAGCCAGTGAAAGTGATGGTCAGCGCCAGCTATCTGAATGCTTTGTGCACTGATAATTAGCATTGGAGCTAAGTTTTGCTGCCCTTAGAGTCTGAGCCAGTGCTCTAAATACATTTTCATATTAACACACTGTTTTCCCTCTCATGTGCAGTGAAATGCTGCACTCTAGAACCTGGCTGTAGTGAGGCAGAACAGTGCTGCAGCACTAAGAGGCTGAGGAGGACAAAACACAGTGAAGTTCAGTACAGAAGGATTTTCTGTTGATCAGGTTTATTTTAGCCAATACTGACCCAACATATCATCGGTGCGTGAATGGGTGTGTGTGTGTGTGTGTTAGAGCACCTTATATGTAGAACAAACACTGTATGAAAGTGTGTGTGAATGGGTAAATGTCAGCTGTAGTGTAATGCTCTTTGAATGGTAGGTAAGACTAGAAAAGCACTACATGAGTGCAGTCCATTTACCATCCATTTACCATAGAATCAGCTCAGGACATCTCTGGAACAGTATAAAGAAATGCATAGTGTTAGGCACTACTATGAACATGAATTTAGATGTAGATTAAAGATGCATTTTCCTCATAAATGATGACCCATTCTCTTCCCTGCATGAGACTCATTTTTTGGTATCAATCAGCCCATTCTATTGTCAAAAGCATTTAGTAGATTATTTGCTTTTACTCGTGGAATTGTTACCATCTTGTCCAGGACCAGTTATGAAAAAGCCTCAGGGAATAAGCTGCTGTTCAAACATCACCAAGTGGCTGAAAATCCCTGTGGTACAGTGATGACTCCTTAGGCAAATTTGTATAGAGCAGTGACTAGTTCTTAATCAGAGCAGTGATGTCAGAAAATAAAATTATGAAATAAAGACAAATCCAGTAGGACTATGAAACAATGAGAATGACAACCACAAGACAAAGGAAGGGAGGAAAGCAAGGCCAGGAATGAAATATAAAATGGGAGCAAAAGAATAAAAGAAAAAGAAAGCAAGACAGTTTGTTGAGGAAGACAGGGAAGGGTTTCTGCAGTGTTTTCTGCAGGGCTGGAGGGGATGTGCAGCATCTGCAACTGGAGCAGAGAAAAGACATTTGTCCTCAATTGCACCATGGTCTTTATGAGCCCATAGTGAATGGGACTGCAAGCCCTGGACAGATTATGCACTATGCACAAGGAAGTACGTTACATTTGCTTGCAGCAGGATATTATTTGGAAGAGCGTGTGCTCTAGAAATTGAGAGGCAAGAGTGAAACAAGAAAGAGTCTCACGGTACAACATGACTCATTCTATTACTACAACATTTTCTCATTCATTTAGAGATTTTAGCATACCAAACATCAACAATTAGACCACTGCCAAGACAGGCAGTCTCTGTTGGGCTTTAGACAGTGTTTTAAATCATGTTCCACTGAGAAATTTGTCAAAAAACAAAATGATGGCTCAGTTCCTACAGTGTAGTTCAGGGAGTCTAGCAGTGGCAGGTGACGGATGAAGAAAAGGTTAATGGAAAAATCCAGTCTGACCTTTATTTAATCTAAAGATGAAATTTTGATGCAAAATACAGGAGCCACTGATTCTGCTACATTGTTTCTGCAGAAAATTTGCAATTTGAAATATTTAAATTTATTGATTTATTTTTGCAGTATCCTCAATCTATGATTTTTTTTTTTTAGATAATGTAACAGCCTTGTACTTTTATGCCATTGGCCATCAGTTTTAACTATTTCAACTTTGTTTTTAAAATTGGTATTGCAGAGGGCTGTAAATACATGAGCCCCAGTCCCTGCCCTCAAGAGGCCAGTTAGAGGTGCACATCAGAGCTGTACCAAATTGCTTCATTGTTGCAATCAGGAACAAAGTCTAACCTGTTGCTTTGACTTGCTGTTAGGTTGTGTTGGTGATATTACTTTCTGAAATGCTCCCCTGGGAGCTGTAGTTGAATTCTCCTCCTAAAGTTGCACTAATCAGTTTTTGTATTTATGGAGGATCAAATGAGAACATGTAGAGTGGCTTCTGCAGTTCCTCTCAGGATCTCTTTGCTTATTGTTTTAACTTTCCACGTTGCAAACTGCTCTCATCAACCTCATTTTCAGCAGCAGGCAGCCGTTTTCATTGCAGACATCTGATAAATCCACTACCTGTCCAGCTGGTAAAGATATTGGAGCTAAAGAGACAGATATTTTTCACACTAGTTGGTGGAGGCCAAACTAGAACAATTCAAACAGGAGAGCTCCATGGAAATGATCTAACTGCCTGCTGTGGGAAATGTAGTCTTCAGTCCAGCTTATACATCCTGGTTTCATCATTCCGTTTCTTCGGAAATGATTCTGATATTGGAAAGAACTGCTTAAAGGTCAGAAAGAAAACTGAAAATGTTGATAGGTCAAGATGGAGCATCAGTCTCACTTGCGCAAACCCCTACATTAGCCCTACACAGCACTAAAACCCAATACACTGACATACACACTGCACACCATCCTTTATGTGAAACACACAAGGCTACATCTGCTCTTCCAGATAAGCTCATGCTTTGTGTATTTGTTGTTGTAGTGTGGACACTAATTCATGTCCTTTATGTGTTATCAGTTGCAGCTCGTCCAGATCAACAGGAGGCTGACATCCTGGGTTACTATGTAATATAGGCATTGTAGAAACAGAATAGATGATGATGAAAAAAAATGCTATAATTTGTACTTTGTCAGTCAATCTCATCTCTCCAGAGCCCACTAACTGTAACTTGCTTGTGGATGGTGTTCTTAGTGTGTTCGGCTTAAGATGTTAATGGAACCAGTAGATCTCAAGAGACATACTGTATCAGCAACAAACAGCTATTGCATTATGTTTATTCTGCACAGTCTTTGTCTCCACACCACTGCAGTAAATTCTGGCAACTGATCACTTTTGCTGTGTCACTATTCTTTGAAACTTTAAGAGAGAGGAAAGGGAGTTTTGTTCATTTTCACTTGCACTTGATAAAATTGTCAAAACCACAAACTGGTGTCTAAAAAAGTCAAGAACAAGAAACTCCCTACTCAAGAGAGCAAAAAAGAAAGTGACCTTTCTCAACAGTGTGCATCAAAGAAATGGTCCTCATACAAGAAAACAACCCCATAGTTTGTCTGTGCAAGCAGTTTATAATGACCTATAGTACATTTTATTCTTCACTGAAATAATTATGATAAAGGAGGAAGTCAGGTGACGTAGTATAAAGAGCAACAACATCCACATTAGTAGTAGGGTGGGGTGGATGGATGGGCCGGCAATACACATGACCTTCACACAGGAGTTCACACTGTTAATCCAGTGTGTCATCATTTTTTCTTTTAACCTTGACTGATCACCATCTACACTTTCACCCCTTCATGCAGATGAGATTAAATCAGTGTCATTATTATGTATAGCAAAAATATTATGTTTAAAACTCCTCTAATTGCTTCCATTAAATAAACATATTTGTTCTTGGCCAAACACCCTCCAAAATCACACCTCTCAAATTTAGTCTGCTCTTCTGGCAAACACAGCAACAGGCAGTGGCATCTCCACAAAAATGACTTTTAGATAGATGCCCAAACATAGAGGAGTCACTCCATGTACAGCTCATATTGTTAAAACTCCACAAGATTGCTAAAATCCTAGGCTACATCTCAGTTCCTTATTTGTTTTTTCTTGTTCCTCACTAGACTTGAAAATTATTCCAGTCTTCCATCTTGAAGGTCATCCAACAGCTCTTGTTTCTGTTCTAAGGAGTGAGGAGGGATGTCTAAGGAGTCACGCAGTCATGCAGAGGACACTCAGCTTAACTCCATACTGTATAAACACACTATATACATATTTACTTGTTACCTCTCTTATTTCTTCTTTCCCTTGCATTTTCAGTGGATGGAACTAAGATGCATAGAAAAGATGCAAGTGAGATAAGGTTAAGGGAGTTAAGATAGAATTAGGGGAATCAAGAAGCATCCATAGATTCCAGTGCTATAATGAAATTATTGTCATTAGCCATTGTCTTAATCATTGTTACAATGTTAAAAATAAAAATTGAAAATAAAACTGAATTAACTCCTTAGTTAAAATTCTGTTAAAATACAAATGAGGGTGGGTGATTTATAAGATTTTTGTCTATGATGTAATAATAATAATAAATAATAAATCTTGCATGTAGCATACATTTACAGTCATGTCACTGCAAGCCAGAGAATTGGAACACAAGTTAGCCACAGTAATCCTTTCTAAAGGGAACTTTAAATGTACAGAAAAGCGCAATCATAGTAATGACAACAATTATCCAGAGAGGTATATTAGAAACTTATAAACTTTGAGAACTGAAACTCTACACCTTGATCTCATCTCCGGGAGCAAATCAGGTGAAGCAAGCCTGAGAAAATAAGTGAGTTACTCCAACTGGGTGAATCTGAAAAGAAATGAATAAAATGAATGAGTAAATGAAATGAATGAAAATGAATGTTAATGAAGAAAATCTGTGAATCTTGATAGCGTCTGATGAGGGATTTGTTGGGTCTCTCTCTGTAAATACCTGTTTTAAAGAGTATGGTCTAGACCTGCTCTATATGAAAAGTGCCTTGAGAAAATTATTAGACCACCCTTGTTTTCTTCAATTTCTTGTTCATTTTGCCTGGTACCACTAAAGGTACATTTGTTGGACAAATATAATGATAACAACAAAAATAGCTCCTAAGAGTTTAAGTTAAGAGCTGATATCTATACATTTTTTCAACGTTTCTTGATAATAACAAAATCCTTAGTTCTTACATCCAATAGCTGTAACATTGTGCTTGATTGCTGAGCATTCCATGTTTTCTTTCTGTCTCTTTGGTCTATGATACACACAGGGTTAATTACTTACGATTGCATAACCATTGTTTTTGATGACTGCAGCCATGAGTCTTGGAATACTCTTCACCAGCTTCTGACGTTGTGCTGCTGTCACAACAGCCATTCCTGTTACTAAATTCAAACAAATTTGCTTTGTTTTGGGCTTGACAGTTTCTCATTTTAATTTGATGGTGCCACAGGTTTTCCATTGGATTTAAGTCTGGTACGTTGAGCAGGGCCAAGGCGGGTTTAGAATGTTTCTGGTTCTCCATCCAGGCTTTGTGACCTTGCCCAGTGGCGGCAGGCATTGTGCTTGTTTGGAAATCCAGTCATTCGAGGCAGAAAGAGTTTTCAGCCCCAGGTGGAAGAAGACTGTTTTCAAGTAGCCCTGTATGACCCTGGTTCATTACTTCACACAATTGCATTTGCCCTGTTCATATACTGAAACAACCCCAGATCATCCTGATCCCACCCCATGTTTTACTGTAGGGCAGGTGGTCTCGTTTGTGAGCTTCTCCAGGCTTCCTCTAACCGGTAAAGTTGGCTGGAGTGGGCATCAACAAAGTGGATTCATCACTGAAGAAGAACCTTGGCCAATCATCAACAGTCCAATCCTTGTGATCCTAACCAAAATGGCAGACCTTCCGCTGCGCACCATTGATGAAGGGCTTCTTCCGTGCCCTATGACTTCAGACCAGCTTCAGAAGTCGGTTTCGAACTGTCACTTGCCGAACAAGTCACATTTCTCGACAGTGCCCACTCATTTTAAGGATCCTGGAGGTCTGATAGCGATTCTGACACAGGTGGATATACTGACTCATCTCGTGAATGAAAAGGCGTTTCCTGCCTCGACCAGCTAACAATTTTGTAGTACCATGTTGACTTGTTTTTCTTGAATGTTATGAGCGGCTGTCTTTGGAATCTTCAGTTTTTGGCTACCATCTCTCACTCGCTGCCACTTTCCAGCAAGGTGCCGGGGCTGGCTGCCTTTGTGGCTTCACATAATTCTTTGTTTAGGCATTATGTGAGAGCTGACAACTTCTGAGTTGTGCTACGGCTTGAATGTAAGCAGGAAACCACTCCAGGCCTTTGCATGTGCAGTGCTGCTTATGACATGAAATGGCCTCTTATATACCCTGGGAATACAATTCAGCTTAAGCATGTCAAATAGGACATAAAGTATTATGTAATCAGCTGCATTTTTTGCCGTGTTCATTGTATTCTTCAGGTAATATACCTTTAGTGGTACCAGGCATTAAAATGAACAAGACATTTAAGAAAACAAGGGTGGTCTAATAATTTTTTCCATGACTGTATATAAATAAAATGAAAATGAAAATTGAATTGATGAGTGGAGCTAAAAATGAGTTTGCAGCCTCAGAAGGAGTGAGTATCTGGACTTGAGCCAGAGAAGCCTCCTCACCACTTGAATGAATAAATCAATGCCTTAATGCTATTCTCCTCCCTCCTCACTCAGGTTACATCTGGCTGCTCAATTAGAGCAGGAGCTAACTAAGAAATAATCTACGTGCCCCCAGACCACTGAACTGCATCAAAGCTAATTTAGGGGGTACATGATGGTCAGCTCAAACAAAGTCGGCAAAAAAAAAGAATTACTTGAGCATATCAAAAAACACAAAAGAGGAGAAAACCATCCATCACGATCCTGTGTAAATGTCTTCAGCTTGTTGATTTCAAGAAAGAGTCAATATTTCTCTGTGAAAGAAGATGAATCAGAACACAGAGCAACAAAATGCTCTCATAGGGGAGAAAAATAACTCTGTGATCAAAAACTGTCTCTGTGCACTCACTCAATAGGGACGACGAAGGAAAAGGTTGCGCCAGTTTGAGTTGGCCTCATGCCTGAAGATGATTGATTGTGATCGTTCTGTAGGAACCACCAAGCATGACATAAACGTGTATTCACAGTTGGTTGGCACAGTATTTACCACTCTAGGACTCCCAGTGGAGGTGTCTCCTTCTTTGTGCTAAGCTAGGCTCCATCCTTCCTGGATGTATCTCTGATGAATGCACCACATGATATACAGTAAATCCTTCTATCTTAGGCTGGGGGAGATGTCAAACAACTATTTTTTCTCAAAATACTGGATTGTCCCCATTTGACTGCTTTCATGACAGAAAATGACATTTAATTTTCCCAGCATGTAGTTCTAGTCAGAGTGAAAAAAAAGAAAAAACAGGAAACTGCCTTAGACCATAAAACTCTCCCAAAATGTCTCATTTAAACTGGTTTAGATTACACTACTCACTGGTTACAACTTTGAAAAATCAATCTAAAATCTAAAAAAGGTGAATGACTGATGGCACCAACACTGATATGTCTGTTACGTCCATCTCTACACATTCTTTCTCTTTATTCAGTGGCTCCTAATATCTGTTCATCATGCAATTCTACAGCTCACTGGTGTGTATTGTGTGTGGCATCAAGCCGCTGGTTGGTCATCTATCAGTCAGCCTGCTCTTAGTGGAGGTTAAGTGTTATTGGCTGAAAACAGTGTTTGGTGTGAACAGATTGAGTAGACAACCTATTAGGTGTGTTGGCTTCATTAGTCTCTACCTGGAATTTTCCATCAGCCTACTGGAGTGTAGTCAAGTGTAGAGCTTGACTCACAGGGGCAAACCAGATTTAAAATCAGTATATTTCTGAGGTTGAAAACACAGAAACACAAGCACGTCAGTGTAACATGGCTGCATACTATAAGCTAAGGTCACAAGAATGGCCCTCCAAACATTCACACTTCCTTGAGCTTGCATGAAACAAGAAGCATGAAATATTTGCTTATGCTATAAGCCTCAAAACATAATCACTGACAATATTCTGCACACTCACACAATGTACTCTTACAGGTGGTTACTACTGATTTCTTCATTAATTAAATAGTTTGTTGGAAAAAACACATGACACACTCTTTCATTTCATTTGCAAAACTTTAATGTAAATCTCATATTTGCATTACTGATGATCTGTCACTCTTACAAATTTATTATACATCTGTCTCACTAGGGCAGCCTGTGCCTGCGTGGGTTCTCTCTGGTTTCCTCCCACACGCCAAAGACATGCAGGTTAATTGGTGACTATAAATTGCCCATGGTTGTGCATGTGAGTGTAAATGGTTATTTGTCTTGTATGTGTTGGCCCTGTGATAGACTAGCGATCAGTACAGTTTCAGCTGGGATAGGCTCTAGCCCCTCTGCAACCCTTAACAGATAAGTGGTATAGACAATGAATGGATGAATCTGTGTCACTACTTTTACACATATTTTCACCACTTTACAGTATGGTATGGCAAGCTAAGGCTACTGAATGATGCAGGTGCCCCCTTGCATCTTTCCCAAAGGATCTCTAAGTCACAAATTTGGAAGTTGACAGTTTTGGAGTGAGACATCTCAACAACAAGAGAATGTGTTGCCATGAAATGTGGTTCAGACATTCATGTTCCCCAGGAGGAATTGTAATAACTTTGTTGATCCCCTGACATTTATCCATCTAGAACATCTGGTCAAATTCTGCATTTCTTAAATTCTCTGTACAAGCAAAAACTCATGAATCAGTTTGTTTTGTTAACATTCATGGTCACCAATGGTCATGGTCATGGTCTTTATGTAGACAAAGAGCAATCACATCACAAATGCACATCAGTACTGTTTGCTTTGACTTTAGACCTATGTTCATGGTTCACTAGTAAATTCAGTCTGTTGCTGGTTAGAACTGCTAGAACTGGTTAGGACTATGATACTGCCATTACCAACTGCCATTGCCACACAAAAGTACACATCTTCCATTTTTATTGTCACATCTGTGCACATGATTTATACCAAGTACAGTAAGGGCAGACACTGACTAATGTGACAGCAGTGAAACCATAAGCCAATTGAAGGTTTTGTTTGGTGGATTAAGTAGAATTTGCAGCTCATTCATCTGCCCTCTGCTTACTGTGTGTTACAACAGAACACAGTGTTGTGACTGGATGCGGCTTAACTGAGGAACACAAATGGGAGTTGTGTCAGATTTAGTTGGTGTTCTGGATTAAGCGCCTCCCTCTGGGTAACTGCAGGTGTTTGAAAAAAATAAAGCACTAGGAAATGAATTACGCACAAAAACAGTATAATTGATGTGTCTGGGGAGAGTGAGCTCTGTTGTCACGCCTGTGTGACATTATGCCATGGAAACAGTCTCATTTCATACCCAGCACCCTCAGTGTTTGTGAAGGGATATGTGTGTGTGTGTGTGTGTGTGTGTGTGTGTGTTGTCTACTTGTCTATATGTACTTTTATCTCTGTGTAAAAATGGTAGTAAGATGGCAGCAGTGATATTATCTTTCCTCTTTTGTGCAGCCATTTTACTTTGCTTGCTTTGCCCACATTTAAATATGAGTAAATTTAATGTTGATTAAAGTTTTGTATTTCTCAGTAACTAGGTTATTACAGCAAAACAACAATGTGTTGCATAAAAGAACAAAGGAATAGAAATTAAGAACATGGCAATGGCAGTATATAGCAACACTGCAACATGTGCAATAAAAAAAAGATGAATCTGAGCAGGGGAAGTATTTATTGACTGGATTGTAAAAGTGATGCAACTTCAGCAAAAGAGAGGAAATAAAAAATGAATAATATACTGGGTATACTGGAACATTAGATAGAAAACTTGGATGTACTCAGATTGATTTTTTCCCCCAGTCCTACATACCTGATATGATGTGCATCTCAACAGCTACAGTATGTAGGTATATCACTCTCCTGTTCCCCAGTGAGTCAATACTCAAAAGCTGCAATTTTACTACTTTCCATACTCATATTTGCACACCCTAGCTACTCTACTGTGAGTGTATCTTTCTTGTGTTTGCATAGTGTATTCGCTATGCACTACAGGCATTAAATGATGCAGTGTTGCCACAGAGGCTGACTGAGAAGGGCATTGAGATCAGTTTGTTGTTATTTCTGTCCAGCACTTTTATATTGTGGACTGTAATGAGCATTCATCTCTAATGGCTGCTAGCAAGGCTTTATAGTTTTGATTTACCTAAATTAGTCCCGCCATTCCCTTTTCTTTGCCATCTGTATCAGTTTGCCCTCTTTCTTGTTTCGATCTGTCTCAGTCCTACTTCACACACACATAAATGAGAGCAGGCTCAGGTGTAACAGCATGTTCTTACCATTGTGGCATTGTCTGGCACCATATTGTAGATGGTGGCTGCAAATGAGTTTGAAACCATAATTGCACAATAATTGTTCTAGTGTCCCGTGGGCAGTGAACACAGCACCATCATCACTCAGTGTTATCACATCCCTCCATCTGATTCTAGTCAAGAAAAGCAGTTTGGGAGCATCTTGCTTCCTTCATGTGATGTATTTGCAGTAGAAAACAGGATATTATTAGTTTCATAAAGCTTGTGAGCGCAGAGATTTAACGACAAGATTTAACTCTGAGAAATGTCCACTGAGGATTGATTCAGCCTGGCAGCTGAATGCTCCACCGTCAGTGAATAATGGGGAGGTTTTATGACAATATGACTCACCGTCTTTCCAAACTCATCTGAGCAGCTATTTAAATTTCTGGTGGAGATTTAATAGAGCCCAATTGTGCTTTTTGGTCTATTTTTCACCTCAAAGAAAAGCTATTCACTAAAATCAAATTTGACAACCATTCCACAACAGCAGTTTCCTTTTTCTAGATTATGTAAGATCCAGCAAAGACCAGTGACAACCTAGTCATTGGTGCATTTACGCCAACAGCTACATTGTCCAAAATGACTTAAAGTTGCCTTTCCAGTCTTGCCAGCTCAAAATGAGAGGTCAAGGCAAACCTATCATGAATGTCATCAACTTTATTAAAGGATAATTCTGGTTTATTACAACTTGGGTTTTATTTTATAGTTTTGACCATACAACCTGTGTGATCACTTCACCACTTGAGGTTGTTGCCATGTTTGTTGTGTGCCAGTTCTGTCTAATATCAAAGTGGATCCAAGTAGACTCTCCATCAGATCATCATCTCATCTGATTATACAGTGTATCATCATTATCATCTATACAGGTAGATAAAATTAAAAGTCTACAGCCACACGAATGGCTCTATGAGGCTTTACGTAAGCACATTGCTAAAATTTGCTAATTGCACTGAATACAAAGATCAGCTGACTAACTAAACTAAAATGCTGACCTGATGATGGCACTGGATGAAAAGTCAGAGGGGATCTTTCTGAAGGTCTTTCTTGGGAGTCGATTTAATAGTTTTTCAGATATTTCACAACTTCACAACAAATATCAACTTCGTGGTGGTGCAAGTGGAAAAGTCAGGAGATTACCAAAGTTGGTAGAATTTATCCTCCAGGGACCATTCAGTCTTGACCATGGCTGTTCATTACCTGGTGGAGCATCGCCAACTGTTTGTGTTCTGTCTCTTTGGGTGAGTTTTAGATTTGGTCTAATTTTCCTCAGGTCTATTCAGACCCTTGTAACTTGCTGCTACATTAGATAGAATCAATTGGCAAAACCAGAACTAGAACTACAACTATCCATTGAGTAACTGGAGCGATGAAGACTTGGTAATACTTTCCAGAGAAAAGAGAGCTTAACTGTATTTCAACTGAAGCCAGCGAGCAGGACATTTGGACAATTTCTGTTGTGTCAAACTTGAGAAAAGTCTGATATTGAGAGCTCATGTAAATGTCAATCAAGCAGATTATCTCATACTGATACACCTGACAGACAAGAATATCTGAGGATAATCCAGTGAACCCTGTGTGTCTCTACATTTAACACATGTAGTCTTTACACACAGCTGGTGTGCATGGCAACCAAGGCTGCTGGAGAGAGAGAGAGAGAGAGAGAGAGAGAAGAGAGAGAGAGAGGGAGAGAGAGAGAGAGATGAAGGGTAGATGTACAGTGAGGTTAAGAGAAGAAGACTCATTACAAGGAGAGCTGGAAAATGGGATAGGGGAAAAAAAGAGGAAAATTAGGTTAGCACCTTCACAGCAGAGCGACATCCACATAGACAGAGGAGACAGACAGGAGAGAGAGAGAGAGAGAGAGAGAGAGAGAGATAGAGAGAGAGAGAGAGAGAGCTTGGCAGCTTATTACTTACTGCTCTCTGTCTCTCTCTTTGGTGTCAGTTGCTTTAGCGACTCAGCGGCAAGCAGCATGGAGCTGGAGCCTCAGCGATTCAGTACGTGATCCTTTACTCCTCTTTTACTACTACTGCCTTTTGTTTGTTGTTGCGTTCCAATTCCATTACAAACTGCAGAATATCATTTTTATTTTAAGTTTCTGTTGTTTTTTAATCATGGTTACGGTTGTATTGGTTGATTTAGATAAAAGTTGGATTATCAGTGTGCTCCACCTCTTATATGATGGATATGATGTATTATTATTATAATATTTCAACACTATTAGACTGGTTGTCAAATGGAAGTTTTTAACTTGATTTGGATGGTGCATTTTGATTGGGTGCATGTTCTTATTCATTCCTGAATGTCCATGTTTATTCACGTTTATGTTAATAATATAATTTGAGTTGAGTTTCAGGGTCTCAAGGTCTAAATGCTTTCTCCCACCTTAATAATTATCTGAATTACTTTTTGGACAGGCAAAATTTAGGATATTGAAATGTCAGGTTTTGCCAGCTTCAATTTTACATCATTAAAAAACATTCATGAAACCTATTTAGAATACCTGTTGAATCAATTGCCTCCTTGTTAGGTCTTATCTGTCATCCTGCAGGGCTTTATTTCTATCATGATCATCTTCATGCAGTCTTTGTTAATGGATGAGATTGAGGAAGAGGCTTTCAATCTGCTTGTCAGTTTGGGTGTGTAAAGGTATTTTGCTGGTTGCCATGAGTGTTGCGTTTGCCCCCTGTGAATGGCAAATTTTTATCTGAATGCAGCAACGGAGACAAGTCATTTCAAATTTTTTCAGTTAATAAGAAAAAATGGAAAATACTTTTATAAAATTAGCAACACGAAAATAAAGCTTTATTATGAGTGACTAAGTAAGCATGTAGTAAAACAGATGTTCGTTTTTTATGATTGTCATGAGGAATCTACAGCACCCTATAGTACCCATTTGTAGTTCCCAAGATTGAAATACAAATGAAACAATAGAAATACATATAAATAATACATATCAGAAACAGGACAGGATGCATTACACAGACATCACCTGTTATAACATGCAGTACCTACAACCTTAAAGCACTCCATGTGAAGCATCTTAACAAAACCCACATTTACAAGGTTTAAGGAAATGATATAAAGTTCTCTTTGACGTGATCTTTATTGATGTCCCCTTCTCTTAGTTCTTTTACTGTTCAGCCTCAGTATCCTGAAATATTGAGAATGAGCCTCAGAATCATGATCATATAGGATCAGCACATCTGATGGAACCTATGAGTTAACTGTGTTACTGCTGTGCGTACTTCTATGTGCACACACACACACACACACACACACACACACACACACACACACACACACCTTGCCTGTGATCCCTCCCTCTGTGCACATAATGCACAATGGCAATACATGGACTGCCATGAAATTTTACACAGATATTCATGTTCCAGAATATCTGCACATACACACTTTTGCTGTTGCACTACAGTGAAACATTTGGTTTTAATGGAAATATCTCTGTAGCTATTTGATGACTGCCATAAAATTGGATATGGATTTTGATTCTAGCTGAAGAGTCCCCTAGTGCCATCATTAATTTTTCATTAATTTAATACTTTGGTTTACAACCAAGCTGTTTGTGTTCAATACTAATTAACAAATGTTGGCTTGCTGGTATGCTAAAGTAAGATGTTGACCATGGTAAATATTATAATGGCATAACATCAGCATATCAACATTATGTGCACATTAGAATGGCAATATTAGCATTTTATTCAAAGTTCTGCTGTAGGTATATGATGGGAAGAATGAAAAAAACTCAGTTCTTCTGACTTTGGAGTGTCGATACATAATTCCATGATAGTTACCCCTATTGCTAGCCTTGTAGTTACAACATACAAGGTGGGATCAAAAAGTTCAGGGACTATTCCAAATTAACAGTTTTACATGATCAACATCAGGACCTGTATTACACGCATTTGTGATCACTTGCAAATGTGCATTTGTGATTTCACTGTGACCACAAACTTGGTCAACAAGACATTGGACTAATTGTGTTTCAGGATCATTGGCTCACCATCAAGGGAACTGCTGATACTGTCAATGTGTCACTTGAAACAGTTTAGGCAATCCTCATGTCCAATTTGATCGTGCCCACAGTTCTGACTCCTAAGCTGAAGCAGCACCATGTCAAAGTCTGCGAGGATCTCAATCAACAGGCCTGGGATGACCAAACCTCCATGTCGAGGATCATCATTGGTAACAAGAGTTGAGTCTACGGCTATGACCCAGAAACCAAAAAGCAGTCTTCATAGTAGAAGAGCCCACAGTCTCAAATACTGAAGAAGGCTGCCAGGTCAAGAGTGTGACCAAGAGCATGCTTGGTCAACATGGAGTGCTACTGCACTGTTCTTAGGCATCATTTTGTGTAAATGGCCATGCTACAATGAGATTGGGTGTGCCCACTCAAAGCATGTTGAAAATGCTCTACTTGCTGGACTTGCTGAAAATTGAAATTCAAGATGAAGGGATCCCACTTTGACACAGTAGAGGAAATCCAGCATGAGTCGTAAATGGTGCTTGATGGGATTACAAAATGAGACTTTCAGGTATTTCAGTATTAAAATTCTAGAGGCAGAGGCAGTGTTTTGTGCAATTTTTTGGAGTACCATTTGTACTGACATTAGCTGTAAGCTAGCTAGAAAAGGATACACCCACCAGCTGCTCAGCTAAGAACACAGGATAAGATTGTACATTCTAATGATGATGTGTGATGATGTGCATTGTATGACAATGATTCATAACTGTTATATAAAAAAAAAAAATACAGCTCACTGTACAGTAATATGTTGAGTGTTTATTATGTAATCAATATCAAATGATTGAATAAGGCAGTGATTTTTGGGCACAGCAGTAGTTTACATTTATCAAATCTCTAATGTTTTGAGTCAAAAGTTTAAAGTCACACTCCTTTTTAAAGGTCAGATCATGGTGTAGAAAATTCAATGCTAGAATCGCCATCATTGCGCTCAGTTGAATCCCTAACCACAACAGTCTGTTTCATAGTGATCGCTTTCTCAAACTAAGTCCTCAGTGAAGTTCTTCTTTGACATTTGGTTGCGCATGTGGTGACCTTCTCTGTAAGTGCTTTGTTTGGATATGGTTTTATAAAGTGGAATCATCTGTGCTTTCATACTGAATGGTAAATACCAGGTCATGCTTGATGACTTAACTGTAGCATTTGAGAACACAAACTTTAAAAAATAAATCCAACTTCTAACCTTGAGCAGTGTGTAGACTAGTTTGAAAGCTTTTTTCCTTGCTCTCATCAGCATCTCAATCCGTGCTGCATCTGAGGGGAACTAATTTTCTATTTATAATTATGGCTAATCATAATCATAAGTATATTGCACAAAATTTTGATTGCATTTTTTAATGATCATCTTTGTTTGGGATTCTGCAGCATACACTGTACTTGTATTTGTATTGTATTGTAAGCTGCATCAATCTGCTGTTGCTGTTTTGTTTGAAGTAGTTTTACATGGAGTGGAGCAGAAAACAATTCTGTCTCTGTTTCCCAAGGGAATCAACATAGTGTGACTGGCTGTTGCTCCCTCAAGTCACAGGATATTTGCATAAAGTTGAACTTTCTCAGCTTCCCCATGTTGCGCTGCTCAGTAACTTTCAAGTTTTTGAGCAGTAACACCAGTATGTTTCTCTGAGTTTAACTCACAATGAATGGCCTCCTGTCATGTCTCCAGCAACTAAATCTGTCTATGTCACATCTGTAACAACATCTAACAGCACATAGTTGCATATTTGGACATCAGGCAAACACACAGCAATATGATGATTCATTTGGAGTCATGTTTGTGCCCACCTGATGAAGTCCAATATTCACTCTGCTCTTCAGTTCTGCATCAACTCCCAAGGAAAAAATCTGGCTCTTTAGCTGCTAAAAGCTTCACTATGTTCCCTAGATAAGCTCTAACAGTGTCTGTCTACTGCTGCCTTCTGCTGGAAACAAGGTTGATGAGAGATCTATTTATTGTTAATATGAAAAATATTGATTAGTGCAGCTTTAACAAACTTGTGTCAAATGTACAAGTCTTTAAGTGAGAGGGTGACAGTGAGAATGTGTAAGAATTTTTAGCTTTGTGACAAAGGTAAAAAAGTGTTTCTAAAATAGGTCCTCTACCATTTAAAGAGGGATTACTAGAAGAAAGGAGCATGAATTAGGGCACATCAAGCAGAGCTCTGCCTCCAAAACATTCAATTATTATTGGACACATTTTAGAAAGTTTTTTCTCTTCAAGTTGCTCTGATTGAGTTTTGGATGTGACTACTTTAATTTTGTATGAAAGTACAGGGGCAGAAGGGAAGAGGAACACAGCGATGGAGAGAGAGCTGTGGTGTTTGGCCTGACCATAAAGCTTTACTCAATACAATATGAGAGAGCTTTAATATTAGATCACACTAAAGCTCTCTGATGAGATAATGGGGGGGAATGGAGCATTCAAGAAATAGATAAAGGTTAGTCTGTAGAGACTGAATGGATAGATGAAAGAGGAATGAGCAGATGAAGAAATTAATGCATTATAGGAAAAATAAGTGGATGGATTTAGACAAGATTTAGGATTGGGATATACTGAGCAATTGCAGTATTAAAGATTCTATGCCATCAGAGGTGAGGTCGGGAAAGGGTTGCATGTGTTGTCACAGCAGTGATTTATCACACTTCTGGGGGTTGGAAAAGAGCAGTGAAGCTAACTTTAGAACAGAATTTGTGAATTGCACAAACACGGATAGAGCAGCTGCTTGTCACTTCCCCAGTGATAGCAGCCATAATGGGGTGTGTGAAAAGGAAGCATCCTGAAAAAAAGATGAAAAAAAAAAATACAGCTGCACGCTATTCCACACTTTTATTGTTTTTACATGCAGATAATCTGCAGACGGAATACTGTAGCAGCTGTAGTCAATAGTTCTCTAAATTTTTCATCCATTCCAAAGCGGCCCATCAGAGTTTTATAAGGTGGCCCTGAAGGTCAAAACACTACAACATTTCAGAAACACACAACATTTCAGAAATGTTGTTTTTTGTGAAATGTTGTAGTGTTTTGACCTTCAGGGCCACTGTAGTTTCATCACCAAAGGTTCAAAAATCTCAGCTGGATGATATGAAAAAGGTTTGAACAGCCTTCATTTCACTGTTGCTTTTTTGGCAGGGTTACTGAAGAACTCTTGTTCCCATCTAAATCCCTGTGAAAATCTAATCTAATGATATGGACGTCTGAGCACAATGTATATGATCGTGTAACCTGCATTTCTTTACAAATGAATATGGTTATACATTAGAAAGCTAAAGCAAAACCAAGGTATGATGATATGAGTATCTTCACTACAGCACTTGTGATATCATGGGAGCTGTAGGTTTTTATGTGCCCAGAAAACATGAATTCAGTTAAATCAGATAGGGTTTCTGCAGAGGAGTTGTTGCTGCAGGAACAAGCTTAATTATTTCAGAAATACTGATGAAAGAAATGATGAATAAGAGCTTACAGTTACAGAAGTTAGTGGAACAGAGGCTAGCTCAGCTGTGACAACATTTTCAGCAACAGCAAGGTCACTGCTTTTTAATGTAAAAAGAATAACTGCCTTTCATTTTCATTTCAGTTGGACCAAGTCTACATACAATAGTATAGACAACATCTTTAATAAGACCATATATTTTGTCCCCCAAATTATGTAATATGCTTGAATCTAATATGAATGTGGTTACTGTGTTATCAGTGCTGAATAGTCTATAGTCTAATACTCCATGAATGTGTTTCATCAGCTTCAAAAGTAGTTTAACACACCACAATCTTCATCAGTAACATTACAGAAGTTTTACTAAATAACATTTTTGTACCAAAATTGCATTCATATTCAATTACTTTTGATTGCTTCTTTTTCTCATTCTAAAACAAAGCTTGTAGTCCTACTGTAGTGTGATTGCATTGGTTGCATTGGCTCCCCCTCCATTAAGTAATCTTTTCTATTTTACCCCCTACATTTCCCAGAGTGCTTTAACACACCCAGGAAAAAAAAGTGAACTATGGAAAACTCCAAACCTCTGTGACATAAAACCAAACTTTACATCATATTTCACTAAAACCCTGTTTAGGGACATGCTGTTAACAAACAAACCAGACAGAAAATCAAATCTATTTGACAGATCTTAAATCAATTTTAAAATATTCATGAATGCTTCTGTGGAAAAGAGCTTACTATAGACTGAGCTCACTGAGCACTGAGCAGTCCTTCAATAAATCGGTCAGTATGTGTCCTATCCTTCATGTCAGCTGGTGACACTGTCTCAGGTTGAGTCCTACAGAGCACCTACACTGGCTCCATGCATCGACTGAAACATAAATCAGTCTGAACCTGTTAAAGCCAAATGAGATTTTCATGAAGTTTGAGAAAAAAAGATTTTTGTAGAATCGTCTGGAATTCAGTTCTCTTTGTCGTCCTGAGCTCTTGACCATGACACCACCTCTCTTTACACAACATAAATGTCTGTCTCAGGTTGTCAGTGGTGTGAGTGTTAGAGTATTACTGGATGGTACACTTCTTGCTGTTGGTTTGATGATAGTTGCATTATGCTGTAATAGACATTATAGTCTGGTTGAATGATTATTATTATTTTTTTTTTTTTTAATTTGTTTGTTTGGTGACATTGTGAAGTAGTGTGGGATCATGGGAGCTGGTGTCTCCACCACCATGGCTGTCACTGCAGTCAGCTTCTCCTGGTTAGGATTACTTTAGTATCAATTGTTGTGGAGGTTTTTACCAGGAGCCAAATCATCCACAGAGGAGGCAGAGAACCTGGTGATTAAAACCAGTAAAAACACAGCACTCTGAAGGTGCCTCTAACTCTCTGCCTGCACCCAGTCCATAACCCTAACCTCTGGCCATCAGCATCAGCCTCAAGGCTCTGAAGGGGACTCCAGCCCTCTGCCCCAGCCCCCAACCCTGGTTTGCAGCCCCTACAATCCTTCATCCAGTTAAATATGTATTGTTAAAAATGACCAATATCTAAAAATCGTTTTTTCCTTCATTAAAATTTGGAATTTCTCTAGGTTTGAAAATTGTTAGAAACATTTGGGATAATGTAAGTACACAGTTCAACAGAGTAGCCATCATTTGTCTTTTTTAGATGCTCTGTATTGAAGCCACTGTCAGAGATCGCTAAACTGAGGATGTGGATTGAGTATTGGTAAATATGCTCTGTTAATTGTTAAAGAGGAATCATTTTTTGCACTGCACACACACACACACACACACACACACAACAGGACAGAACAGAACAGGATTGCTGGTGGGGTTTCAGCACCACAGTTAGTGGACAGCTCCTGAGGCTTTAAAACTGCATGCAGCCAGCTCAGCACACACACACACACACACACAACAACAACAACAATAACATATGACACACAAATACCAACATAACTGCATACTTTCACACAGAAAAATATACACTTGCACATAAGTCTTAATAGAATAACACACATAAAATAAGCAACCAACCACAATGAACACAAAGGTTTTGTCAGTTCTTGCAGACTGACTTTTGTGGCATTTGTATTGAAAGGGTGATAGGTCTCACTTCTCCTTTTGTCTTCAGGGCACACAGGAATGTTTCTTTTGTTGGCTAGGAGTCTCACATCCAGGAGAATAATGGTTTGATTTGCTTTATGCAATGCTTCTACTGGTGTGCTGCAGTTCAGTGTCATGGCTCAAAGGAGCCTGCATTCTAATACAGTTACAGAACATTTTATATCATTAGCACATATATAGGAACTTTATGTCTATTTGTATTAAATTTACTGATATTACAGTATAATCCTCACATTAAAGTGGTGGTGGGATTTCATGCTTTTATGCTTTAATCAATCAACTTTAATTATTAAAATCAGGTTTCTATGCACTGGATAACATTGCACACACACACACACGCACACACACACACACAAAACAACTTTGAACACAAGTAGTTGTAACTGATAGCACTGCCTTTAATTAAGGCTTTTCTGTCAGGTTTTATACTAAGTAAGTTTAAAGGATAATTATTATCGATTTCTGTCATCTGGCCTCCAGTGCTTTTAAGGTGCATGAGTGTCTCTCCTATCAGCTGACAAAAGCACTATTACCATCTGAAGACAAAAGGACATGCATATATCTGCACTCTGTTATTAGAGGGATGTGGTGTAAGTGCAGTAAAAAACACCTCTTGATTGGTTACCATTGTTAAAAGTGAAATTAAAATTAAGAAGGATATGTAAAATTATTGTTTGGGCTTCAAGGAGGAAGAAAAAAAAATCACATATCTTGAGTCGTGGCATTATGTGAGCTTTTTTAAGCTGACAGAGTTAGCTGTGTGGATACATGAACAGTGATCATCTGAACCCTATGAAAATAACAAATGACAAACAGTGAAAGGCATTCATATGAGCATCATTTCTGTGCTCAATCAGTATAACCTCAGATGACACACTAAAAATATATAAGTATTATCAGAAAAATTTAAGTAAAGAAAATGTGATACATAATGTATATGATCCTTGGCAGGGTTGGATAATGGCTTACAGGTGGCAACAGAGAAAATGAGGGAGAGGCTCAGGCACGGCCATGACAGCAAATTAAAAGTAAAAGCACTCAATGCAGAAAAAAAATACCTCTGTAACTGATGTCATGTAGTCATGTAGTCAGGTCTCTATGTTTGAACAATTTTAAGATATTTTTGAAATTGTCATGTCAATGTCATAGTTGGTTGAGGTGGAAATATTTCATATAGGGCTGTGACTAATTATTATTTTCATAATGGTTTAATCTGCTGATTATTTTGCTGATTCATCAGTTGAGGAAATTAATATGATACCTTCACACTGCTTGTTTTGTCAAACGAATTACAAGGACAAGCAGCCAGTCCAATAGGTAGTAAATTTAAATAAATGAAAAATGACTAAAATTAATAACAAAATAATTCAACTAATTCTCTATCAATCACTTAATCAAATGTATAATTGTTTCTGCTCTAATTATACATATATACTGTTGGGTAGTAATGACATGGTATATTGTGTAGGTGCTACATATGTTTGTATATAAAGTCTTAATTTGTAAAGTAACTTGTAACTTTAATTGTAAAATAAATGTAATGAAGTAATAAATACATAATTTCTCTCTGAACTGTCATAGAAGTATAAAGTAGCATGGAAGGAAAATACTCAACTGTTAGTCTTATTGCCATTCTTTTTTCTTTTTTTAAAACTTTTTTTACTTTCTATATGGAATCTGCATTATGTTATGTTCTCTTTCCCCTGTTCTTTTGGGGTTGGATGTGGACACATGATCTCAGTATTCCTAAAAGCCCTGTGCTTATCTTCCTCTATCTGTTACCCTTCATGCCTTTTGTGCAAAGCCTCATAAAAGTAAAGAACATTTTAGTTATTAGCAGTCTGGCAGGGCAGCAAGCTGAAAATGCTTCAGGTCATTCTGTCTATTCATCTGTTAACTGAATTCAATTTGAGGTTTTAAAAACTTGTTTTTGCAGTAAAATGTGAGTTCACATTAGAATGTTAGGAGAACTCTTGGATAACCATTAGCTGGATAGATTCAATACTTTATTGCCATACAACTTACAATAAGAAAAAATCAATGAATAAAAACATATAACACATATAACCATGATATGCTTATGTGGATGTAACCTCAAGTGGGAGATAAAGTGCCAGGTGTTAAAAATACCATAAGATACATTATATATAGCTGAGAATCTTCAGAGACGTGTAGAGTAAAGCAGCACTGCACTTTGTGTTTTGATGGGGAAAACACTAATCTGCACCTCTCTTCCACCTTCTGCTGAGTGTTGTATTTTTGCGACTGAATTTGGTTTGGTTTGGCGTGGTGTAACGCATCTCTCTTGGCAGCAGTGTCTGTTCTTACAGACAGCTTTCCAAAGGCTCCCGAGAGAAGTTAGTAAATAGAGATAGAGGTTGTGTATGCTGGCTGTGAGATAGGAAAACACTGTAAGCTCACACTAAAGACAGGGATCCGTCTGCTGACGGCAGCTCTGTTGACACACCAACAAAATCCTTGACAGGTGGCGTGCTTCTCTGTGATTTCTACAACAGACTCTCAGACAGTCTGCTCAGCCTCCAAGACAAGCTTTTCAAGCATTTAAAAATCCTTAAATGAGAAATAAATTCTGTCAGAGGCAGATGAATATGAAGGGTTATGTAATATTGTGATGGACAGGAAACAAATGGCACCTTATCCTAACAGCTAAAGGCCTTGTGGGAGGGAGCTGCCACATGGTTTAAAAGCTGTGTGTTGCCTGTCAGTTTGTGACTGGAGGGATGGCTGCAGGGATGTTTGTGAAGGTACAATCTGTGTTGTGTCTGGGGGATACAGGCAGAGTTAGTTTGGATGTTCATCTGAGATTCATTTGTAGTGCAGTTTGGGGGAAAAAAGCATGCAACAGTGAAGAAAAGTCCGTGAAAGACTATCAGACCATCAGTTTCCCTCTGCTCCCTGCAGAGTTTTAGAGAGCTAACTGCGATGCTTCAGAAGTTCTCTAAATGAGTGTTACTGCCAAAAAGCAGAGGCTGGGGGTCATTTTCTCTCCTCTCATGCATAAGACAGCAGAGGAAATGCTGAACTGGCCAACACATGCTAAGCTCAGGCACTTCCTTTTAGATGTTGTTACTCTCTCAGCTGCGAGATTCAAATGAAGTGGAAAAGTAGATTCTCCTGTTGGGTTATACACTAACAGAGAGGTCTGACACTTCAGCTTTTTGTTCCTCCTCTTCCATAATCCACAGCGAATTCATGTCTTCTATTCATGTCTTTTTTGTAGTTTAAAGTGATCTGGATGTACTGTGCTCACCTGACATGTTTATGTATTATCCCTTTCCTTTCTGCCAGTATTTAGTCCTGTGTTTGGCAGACATGAGTATTTCATCATTCTAAGCTCTGCATCTACACCAACAGAAAAACAAAGCAAACAGAGATGGGATCATTATCTTTGTTTCAGGGCTAGTCAGTTCACCAGTATAGATCTGACGCTGTGAAAATCTTGAAATATGGCAATTTGTGCCGGAATAAAAAGTTCAGCAACATTTCCAGAGTTTCCTAACATCAGCCATTGGAGGCTGTTGGACATGCCAGGCAAGTAAGACTGGCAAAATTGTGTCATTTCTTCCATGATCTAAAATATCTAGACCTGTTGTTATGTCTGATCATTCCTTGTCAGCAGCTATGGACCCATATCAGTGGGAATCCACTCTGTGACTGATGGGATTTTATATTATCTGGAGAGCTAATAGTTCTCCTCTGGGACGCCTGCTGTTACCAATAATGACAAACAAAAGCCGAGCAGTGTCACTGAGAACAGAACATCTCCCAACTCTCATCAGACAATTGTTATTACTGAGGTTCCATTGCTGTGGGAAGCTCTGTTGTACTCAATGTGTCGGGGAAAGAGACAATATGTGGGAGACGAGAGAAAAGAACAACAGTGAAGCCCATGGGCAGTGAAGCAGTCAGTGACAGAGCAGAGACACAGCAGGGAGGGAATTGGGCTAACAGGCAAAAAAGCATTACATCTCCTCCCTCATCACAACACATTTCAACATGCTTACAGTATACATGTCATGGAACTCTGCTGGCCAATCAGTGCCACCTCATTCTGACCCATAATGCTCCTGTGCGGTACACCAAATGTGACAATGCAATGGTGAGGTGCATTATTCTCTCAATTTCATCAAAATCCAGTTCAGTGGAGTCCACAGAATTTCATACTCCATCCCTCTCTGTGCCTCCATATTCCTATTGAGAGACCAATCCAGAAACATTTTTAGAAGAGGACAAAAATATAGGGGTGGGTGAAAGACACAGATTGCTCAAAAGGGGAACTCAGCCTTAACAGAAAATTGAAATAGATACAAATACTGTACAAAGTACAATACTCAAGTAAATGTACTTGATTACTTTCTGCCACAGATTATTTTAAGCATGTTTATGTTGTAACTTGAAGTGGGAGCATTCATATGATCTTTCACATTTCCATATGAAATGTTTTTTTTTTAAATGAAAGAAAAAAAAGTTAAAGTGGTTCCATGTGAATGAAAAGTATTTTATCATCAGATAGAGTAGATTTACCTTACTCTGGCTCTCTTGCCACTCAGCCTGAAAAGTTTACAGTCCTTGTTACCTTCATCTTGTTGTCTACCATTTCATCCAAATTTAGCATTTTTCATCCCATGTACAGTATGATTATGATTCACAAGTGCCTGAAATTTGAATTTCCTGCCCAGTGTGGGTAAAACATTGAGTGTCTGTTACATGGGGAATGATTAATGAGTGAACAATCCACAGATTTTGGAGTCACAGTCTACAGGTCCTGTAATTCAATGTGCTGTTCTCAGACGGTGTTGTTTTTTTATTTCTATTCTGTTTTATCTACCCATGTTCTCTTGTAATTAATTATTTGATCTTACATAGTACATTGCATTACATCACATTACATACTGTAAGGCATATCATCCATCAAATAACTGTAATCTAGAAAATGATATGACTCTTATACATAATTTATATACTGTCAATATGATGTTTTCAAAGAAATTAAATAAGAAACAAAGACTTCTGAATGTATCCTTTTTTTGAGCAAATGCCTTTAAACAAAGTACCCTGAAGTTAGCAAAATCATCTGGCAGAGTAGTACAATGATTTGGCTAAAAATACACAGTAATGAGCTTAATACGCCTGGATACAAAACAAAAATCCCCTTCCAAGCCTGTTTTCACAGTGCTTTTTCACTCTCCGCTCCTTAATTGCCAACTTGTGATATGTGACCTGTGGTGTGTGCAATGATCCAAACATCACTGCAAATTGACGAGACAGAATTCATGGTGGGCTCGGTCCACACTCTGTGTTACAGACTTAATTGCTGCGGCCTCGGCAGGGCTGTGGGTCGCTGGAGTTTTATCAGCCAGCAGACTGCTCCCACCACACCCCCCGCCATCCTCCAATCTGCCCTTCCACTGCCCGAACAAACACCTCGCAAAGATCCCAAATGAATTCAGCTAGAGATCTGCTACTCAGAGAAGTCTGGCTCTCCCCAGGCGACAAGGAGGGAGACTTAATTGGGAAGTCTGTCTGCGAGTAGAGTCCAGGGCGTTCAGCGTTGATTCAGTGCCAACAAACCAAAAGTTCCTGCACAAGAGTGACCTCCACAAAGTTATATAAAAGCATCAGTACATTATCTAACTACTTGACTCTTCTGCAGCTGCACTCCTTTATACTGTAGCTCTACTCTATCAGAATACATCATCAAGTCATAGAAAATGTGACAAGATCAACAGTCTTAACTGAGGACAGTACCATGTTCATTACGTACTTCCAAAAAAGGTGTTGACAAACAAAGAAAACAACAGATGATTTTACCATCTCTGATACTGAAAAAAGCTTTCATTTAAATCTAATTACTTGTTTTTCGGGATACTTTGTCAAGGGTCAAAATGCTTGTGGTTGTTGGAGGTTGCTAGATTAAATGACAGGGGCCAGGGCCAGAATTACCAGGGCAAAAATTAGCTGTGAGCCACTATTAACCCATCCCAGAAACCAGTATTTTTACTCTCGAATACTACTCTGTGCACAAGTGTACACACAGGGTCCCTCTATAAGATATATCAGTATATATTATTGTATATTTTGAGGTGCTACCTACTACCTAACTAGTACAAAAGGTAAATACTAAATGCTGAAGCTGTACTTCTCTTGTTGAACACGAAATGCTGGGTATAAAGCTGTACTATCTGAATTACTTGGGGGCAGAATAATTAATAGAGTTACAACATGTTTGCAAACAATTGCCATTTTACCAAGCTCTTCCACCCCCTCCTCCCACCTATCATTCCATCTACATAATCACTACTTTCCACCCTTTCTGCATGAACTTCCTCTATGGGGGGGTGGGACTGTCCTCTCTCTCCCTCAGCCTTTGTAGGTGAGCTGACCCCACTGTTACCCCCCTGAAGCAGGAAAAGGTCAGGACAGCGTCAGTGGTAGAAAATGTCACTATGTCCTTTGAGAACAGCTAAATGAAATCAAATCAGCTGGTGGTTACTGTGATGCAGGCTGAGCTTAGAGGGCAGCTCTGCACTTTATAGATATGGGGGAGGGACAGAAACACAAGGCATAGTGATGTATATGTAAGCAATATCTGTATCAAGAGCTGGGGATAGTCTAACTTTGGTTTTGACCATTGTCAAGCAAGCTTTATTTATATACAACATTTCATACCCATGCAAAAACACAGTGTACCTTATGGGAAGATTGAAAAGAAAAGAAGTGGAAGAACATGAAGAACTGAAATGAGGAAGACAGGATTCAAGAAAATAATAATAAGAAGAATAATCCTACAGTATACAGGGGTATTAACATAGTTACAAAGAAAAATGAACTGAAGAAGTATCATAAAGGAGGTATATATATACGTATCTGGATGTTACTTGACACATAGCACCCACCTAAACATTGTTGCATTGTTACTAACTGCAGCAACAACCAGAGAAGACTGTGAGAATCCTACCTGGAATCCTGCCTTGACAATACCCCTGAATCCAAGACTTTACTGGTTTTGGCAAATTTGAGGACATTTTTTTTTTTATGCTTTACTTTATCCATCTGCCTTTTAAATCCCATTTAGTTGATCCAGTTTCAGGGTCCTGGCATTGTACATGCTGGCTCACTGACCGTCTGACTGTCATGGTTTACTGGGGCATTTAAATGAGTAGAATAGAATGGAGCTATTGTTTATTTTGTTAACCTGTGCTTATTCTACCAGGACAAGTCAAAATGTCAGCTCTGACTGACTAATGCAAAGTACTGAGTACACTTGCGTGTCTTAGTAGTTTTAATGCATCATACAATGGGAATGGGAAACAGTGCAAACTGTGAAACTGTGTCTCTCGCCACTTTCTTTTTTATGGTGTTGCACCCAGTTGTAGGAAATACCAATGGATAAAAAAGAGCTTGAGAGAAGTTAAAACCTTCCTTACAATCTCCGCTCTGTGCAGTGGCCAGTCATGACAAAAATGAACTGTGAAAAATGGATGTGATGAAAATGCATGCAAATCCATTTTTACTGCTCCATTTTTAAAGTCACATATATTTTCATCACTTCTATTTTCATCAGTTCATTTTTGTTACTTCCACATCTCTGTTTGGCCATTATTTTTGGAGAAAAGAAATTGAGAACAAAAATTGGGCTGAGTTGGTGTTGCTTAAGGTAATATTGAGAAAATAAAATATGACCCAGGAAATCCAGGAAACAGGTCCATGAGATGAAATGCCAGAACAATGTATAGATGGTTATAATACAATACTCTGAAACTGGATTTTACAATTCAGGAATGTTAGTGAGAATGAGCTTTTTTTTTTAATTTAATGGTCAATAATATGGGCAGTTGTTGTTGAGCAGGATGTGTTCTGTGCCAGGTGAAGCTACAGGAAACCTGACATTACACCACCTCTTTTCACTTTCAATCTCAGCTAGTGCACTCTTGCCCACCCCATCGAAGCTCCATCCTCTCCCCTCCATGTTCATCATGGTTACCTTACATGGTCCTCAGTTAGCTCTGGTTGCTGTGATCAGAGAGCATCCCATTTCCACCAGCACTGGATCTGTCAGCCGTCACAGCAGGGAGAGGAGGACAAGTGCTGCGGGAGTGGGAATGTTGGTGTACCTGCCTTGGAAGATTACACTGTGTTTACATCAGTGGAGGTGTCTCAGAGCAAGGTTCAGGCTTATGTTGAAGCAGTGTAATAGCACACTGTTACTAGAGCAGTGCTTAGAATGGGGGTCTGTGCTTAGAATGGATGTCTGATACAGTTTGAAACAGTGTTGATTTCAGTTATGTTAGTAGGGCCTCACACAGAGACAAAGGAATAATTCACATGTTGTGTGAATGTTAATCCTCTGTTTAAATAGATAGAATCTCTTTTACAGGAGAGACAGCCTATACAGGCAGATAGACTAACATTCAATGATTACATACAGTAAACTGTTTCACATTATAGAAAATAATTGCAGCATTACAAATTCCTAAAAATTCCTATGTTTCAAAATCTTTAGAGGGATTGAGAAATTTCAGATTTTTGTAACTCATTCCCTCTGTAAGGAACAAAATCACCCCACCTTTTCAGATACATCAATGAGTGAGGAATTTGTCACTTATATAGCACTTTTCAGATGTGCTTTATGAAAACAGATCAAAGTGAAACTGAAAAGAATTCAATACAATTAAAAGACAATACAGTAACAACTTGCACTGAAAACAAAATTTAAATTTAATTTATTATAAAAGAAATGTAAAAATAATGTGTTTTCAGGGTTCCAACGAAGAAACAGAGCTAGTTTGCATAATCTCTTATACAATATAAACAGCATCACCATAAGCAGGTGCAAAAATAATTGTAGAATGTACAATGATCATATTTGTTTCAGGGAGTAAAGCGGCTCGTCCACAAATTACAGTTCAATCCCCAGCTCCTCCTGTCCACATGTCAAGGTATCCTTGGACAAGATATCCATCCATCCATTCATTAGCCATACCAAATATCCTTGAGGGTCGCTAGGGGGATGGAGCCAATCCCAGCTGACACTGGGTGAGAGGCGGGGTACAGGTTGTCAGTCTATCACAGGGCCAGCACATTGAAACAGACAACCATTCAGGCTCACATTCACACCTACAGGTAATTTGCAGTCACCTATTAAGCTTACCTGCATGTCTTTGAGGGAAAACTGGAACAGCTGGAGGAAACCCACACAAACAGGGTGAGAGAATGCGAGGCCCCAGCTGGCTGGCAGGTTCAAATCCAGAAACATCTTCCTGTGGGGCGATAGTGCAAACCACTGCACCACCCCAGAAAATGAAGCGCAAATTGTTCCCAGCAGTAAGGTAGCGGACTGTGTGTGTGTGTGTATGTGTGTGTATGTAATAGGGTGGATGAGAATCAAATTATGAAGTGCTTTGGATACAGGATGTTGTATAAATGCAGTAATTTGCCATTTATTCCAGCTAGCAAATGAGAGAGATGATTTGTTTCTATACGATATTCCAAGTTTGTCTGGCCAGATTTGTGAATCAAGAGTGGACCTTTGTGGAGCACCTACTAAGCTTGATTAAGTACCACCAGAAGCTATGAATTAGTTGTACCAATGTAAGAGTGCTAAAACCATTTCATGCAATGTTTTTCAAGTCCTGTTTCACCCATAGACTATTACGATCACCAGTATCAAATCATTTAGATGGGTCTATACAAGGGTTAATGACTGTCTTTCAAGATCAGTGAGTAAAGTCTCCGGAGACTGGTTCTTTAAATTATTTGTGTCTCATGTTGTTTCTCTGTTTTTCCTCCATCATTCAAGCACAAACTGTCCATAATTGACATTTGGAACAAACAAATCCACCCTCTATTCAATCTAATTTCCCACTTAACCTGCTTCATTTAGAGCAAAAGGAAGTGGTGAGACAAGTAAATACAATTCTCATTATTTGTACTGCTCGCTATTACAGACTGAGCATAATGAGGCTTTACGAGTCAGCAATTACAATAGTGTCCCAATTTATCAGCAGGTGATGGTAGAGAGAGAGTCCTTTCTTCACAAAGCAATCTTGAAAAGTGACTCATTTTCCTTACCTTTCCCCTGCCCTGTTTAATTTATTTTATTTAACTTGGCTTGATGTTACTGTGTGTTTTGACCTGCGGATGACAGGCAGGTGAAACAGGTCCAAATCCACATTGTGTCCTCCTGAAGCCAAATATCCCAGGGCTGTCTTTGGCTTCAGCAACAAGATTTTGTCACTGCTATCTTTAAACTGGAAGTAGATTGAATTAACCACCAATTACAAACTCTGCTTGCTCTTACCTTGTGACTGTTGGGAAAAAAAACCTATGGAAAAATAATGTTATAGTAAATGTTCATCAGAGAGCTAAATGAAGTGGTCAGGTGTGGACATTTGGACATGGTAATTTTCTCCTCCAGAAGGCTCTAAATACTGAGTTCTAAATTCAATGTTCCATTCAACACTATGCTGCTGTACATTGTGGCTGCTGTCTTAGTCCACTGTCAGAGAGAGGTGGTGAAGAGCTGTAAACAGACTGACCCAAACATCGCACTTGAGTGTAGATCCTCTGTACGACAGTGGCAGATTGAACCTTTGCCTCATCCGGACAATTACTTCCATCCTCTCAGCGTTAGAGCAATTTGTGATTCATGTGTTTGGTTTTATTGATCTATTTATATATTTATTTTGCCTCAATCCTCCATGGAGGAAAAATAATTAGCTCCTCTGCTCTATGAGGTAAATGGCTGTGGTTTTAATAACAGTTATCCTGTATAATGTAAATTCTCATTTGCATTTACTTTATGAGATTGTGTATGTTCAAGTTTTTCTGCAAAATAGCACTAAATTCTTGCACTGGGCAAACATCTGGCCATCCTAAATCAATCCATGTGGGTCCATGTTGGACTTATTCAATGCAATGGGTTGAAAACCATGCAATCCAATTACACATTGAGGCCATTTTTCACATGGTTGACATGGATTCTACACTGTGAACATCTGCAACTCCAGATCCTTTGATGCTACTATGTTAATGACCAGCACTCCAAAAATAACCCAGTTAGAGTGCAATTAAATACATACCACACACAAGGCATTGCTCTATATACCAGACTCATTTATCACAGCTCATCACAGAATAAATTACATGTCTTTTCTTAACCAAGAACAAGGTACATAGAAACCCTGGCATTGGGTTTATTAGCATGTTGTGTCTGTTTTTGCAGTGTTCAACACTGACAGAGATGAATAGTCCCATTCCACTGCAGGAGCTTTTCTTTGAACTCAGAAACCTTTATGGGAACTTAGGAACATTATCCCTGTTTGACCCAACTAACTAGACCAATCTTCCTGACTCTCAGGAAACCCCTTACACCTGGAGTAATATTTTCTGATGGCCCAGGAATATGGAATATGCAGTTTGCTATAGTGTCTCTGGTCTTCTTGTGAACATTCTGCAGGAATGTAAGGATGAGGTTGGGGTAGATGTATGTGTCCTAGCCATTTTCAACCATAACAAAGTAGTATTTGTGCTTAAACCTAACAAAAACCTTAACTATAGCATCAGCTGATCAGAAAACACTCATAGCAATAACTGCATCCTTGACATTAGTGTCACTAAACTAAAATTGCAGGTGTAAAAATCATTTTGGGCTGATATTTTCACAGTTTGTGAAAAGAGTTTTTACAAATTGTAAAAAAATAGCCAGTGACATACTAGTTATTTTTGTTCTAAATGATGTTTAGGAAGCTCATCTTTCAATTTTGGATTTAAATATTAGACATCAGACATGTTCTTTTTTTTAATATATCATATTATATTATATAATCATATATAGTATTTTATAATATTAATATTGTTTTATATGCTATATAACATTACTATTGTGCATTTTTTTACTATAGTGATATTTTTGCACTTTTTGTGTATTTCAATAATCTGCTAGTTCCTGTTACAAGATGGAGATGGAAGAAATACAAAAGCAATGAGGTGAAGAGAGGCGCAGAGTTAGAGGTGAAGATGATAAAGTCAGGGGCACCTTTAGGGAGGCAAGGAAGAAAAAGGGGGAGAAAATGGAAAAGAGTGGGGAGGAAGAAAGAAGAAGTCATGTGGTTTACTGTGGGATTCTCTACCCAATGGGCTGGCTCATCAAATTTTAATGAGGAACTTTCAGATGGAACATTTGTGCAAGCGTGTGTGTGTGTGTGTGTGTATGCACACACACAGTGGTGGGGATCACCATGAATAATGCAGTGCCTGCTTCATTCAGTCGAGATCTTCATTAGGCTAAGATACACCATGAAGCAAGTCCTGAGCTCAGCATGGCCTCACCCTGCAGACAGTATGACTGATAGCTATAGAAGACAGACAGACAGACAGACAGTGACAGACACAGCGCACAGTGAAAGTCAGAAAAAGTAGTCAAAGAAAGTTACAGGGAGAGAAACATGATAGCTCTGCAGTGTGTGTGTGTGTGTGTGTGTGTGTGTGTGTGTGACCGTGGATGAGACTGACCATCCTTGAATCTTTCTACTTTGATTCCAAAACTCTTCAAGTTTCCTGCATTTTTGTCACATTGTAACAGTTCTCAATGATAATAATATAAGTATATATATATAATTAATTATAATTACAGACCTTCCATGCCAGTATTAGTATTAAAAAAGAGACCCAAGACTATAATGGTGCAGTGGGTGGGTGAATTGGTTAAAACACCAAGTGCCAAGACAAATACAAGTCAAAAATCCCATAAAACAGCAAGTCTGAGTCAAAACACCCCAGAGACCAAGACATGTCAGAGTCAAAACACCATTGAAACCAAAGCATTTTTAACATTAAGACCAGAATGGAGACAGAACCTCAGACCAGACTATGAGTATTACAACCCTGATGTGCAATATGCAGATGCTCTCCAGTTGTGTCTGCAGTTCTGACTATTCTAGTGTGCTGTCTCAGCTGGCAACATGCAGCCATGACCCACATTTAAAAGCCTCATAGGATATTACTTTCCAAGCTCATTCACATTATGGGTCGCTGGCAAGCTGGCAATAATCTTACATAACAATGCTCTTATTTCGCAATTACAAACACTATGAATTATGAACACATGATTTTCTATATGGGCAGTATGTGCACAATTACATAACATCCCCCAAAGATGAAACAGGTAAATTTAGTGTAATAAAATAAGGCAGATGATGGGTTATTGGTTTTTAAATTAAATTCCAAACCCAATTTGACAAGTAATGCTGTTGTACCATCAGCTGTGTCTCTCACAGTGGCAGTGATTGAGTCATCCCACCACTGAAATGACTCTTCATTTCTCTGTTTCACAGTCGTTTGTCTTGTTCGGGGTCCTGTGTGTGTGTGTGTGTGTGTACTGGTTTGTGGCATGTCCTGACATAAAGAGCCACTGTGAATTACATGCTGAAATTTTAAAGACTTTAAATTATCATGATAAAAAAAAGGGAAGAGAAAAGCAATAAAATAATAATGATAAAAACAATGATATTTGTTAAAAATATAGAAGAAGAATAACATGAGAAATGATCAGACTTTTTTATGGGGCTTTGGTGAGTTGGAGAACTGTCATTTCTCAGTTGCTCGGTGTGTCTTCCCTTCCCTTTCCTCTTCTCTTGTTCCTCTGTATATCCATGCACAGCTCGGTCAGTGCTGTCTAATCAGCTCCCGACAAGCTTGTGCTATAGTGATTTATACAGGCCATAGCCAAGGGTAAACTGTCATTAGACCCTCTATAAATTGACCTGAATTGGACCTACCTGTTCCCAAAGAGTATCAGGACCTCTATTAGAGAGAGCACTGATTTCATTTCACTGTTATTGTGTTCACTAAATGATCTGACTAATGCAGATCTAACAAAACCCCTCTAATGGCAAATATTGTCTAATAAGACTGCATTTCTGACAGAAACACTTTGACACAGTGTTCTTAATTGATTAAAGGAGTATTCTGCTGATTTTACATCATGGTGTTAACTACTCAGCCTGCAAAAACAGCTGTTGCAACCTAAACCTAAAGTGACATCATAGTGACATCATATAGGTATCTCAGTTTGAACTTGGACACGGCACATTTCTAGATTGTTGACGTGGAGCTGGGAGCCGTCACCAGACAAGTTGGCTGTAAAACAAGACAATATCAGTTTGTATTTGGGGAATTGTAGTATTCACTGTTTTTGGAGGATTACCCATACTAGGAAGCCAGGATACGTCTAGCTCAGCTGCTTTGACCGTTCCTTTTGAAATGCTTCTCTCAGAAGTTCCCCAGCTTTTTGAAAGTGCAACATTAAATCAGCAAAATACCCCTTTATTGTTAAGACACTGCAGGTTAAGGTCAGTGAGTGGCAGTAAAAGTGTAATCAAACTCAGGGAAACATCTTTTTAGAGTTTTCCCATGAATAAAAATGATTATAATAACAATATATTTACTGAAAAACAATATTCCAGCTTCAATAAATTCATTATCCTTTGTAAAAACTGATTTTCTAGCTCAATAGTTGTAACTAAAATATTCATTAGGAAAAACATCATTTTCATGCATAGGTTATCCACTATATTTACAAGAACAAAAAACACACAAAAGCACAAAAAAGTCACATCAAAGCTGCATGTTAACATAAACATGTGACATACATATAGTTTCAAGTTTAGCAACAAAAGAAATGAAGAATAGAGGACAAAATAGTTTACACAAATAAATGACATTATTATGTTGAAAGATTAATTTCCTCTTAGGATATATGAAAGACAGCAAGATTTCATATATCCTAACATTAAATCTGTGCATCTTTCTTTTTTCATGTACCTCTCTAAAACAAACTCCCCATTCTAAAAGGTTTCTGCACCACCAAACTGCAAAAACAAGTATTTTGTATTTTGCCTGGATTATCTTCAGAGGCAATTTAAAAAAAAAATCAAACTACATTTATTGACAGCAGTAGAGCCACAAATAGATGGTTGGGCAGGATGACGGTCATACACAGCTTATGACTGTCACACCAGAGACCACAGTCCAGTCTGTAGATAAACACATTGTGTCTAACATCACTGTGAACTCTTTCTGTATTAAACTTTAACCAAGAGGTGTAAGAGCAGAAACAGAACAATAAAACAGTTTAATATGCTGTAGCCACTACATGTAGATATTGTGCTGCAAGATCAGATGTTTTGACAGAAAGCAAATATGTTGTCTGTGAATATTTACTGATATGCTCAGTATCAACGTATTTGCAACTTGATAAATACATTAATTAACAACATATCCTCATTATGTTAATAGAAAACGTGATGTGGTCACAATTATGCATCCTACAAAACGGTGTTGCGAGGACTCCTGAGTCACAAACACCCATTACCCACATTGTGGGAGTCCCAGGTAAAATCAGAGGACTCCTGGTGCTTAGGTAAGATTCTTTGTGAATATAACCCCTGATGGTCTGTTCAGGTATAGAGAAATGGTTCTCTCTAAAATGTTGTGAACTTCAATACACAGCCCTAGTTCTGATTTACTGCTCACCTTGGTGAATTAGTTATCGTAAGGGAGTCAGGTGTGATTGTTGTTAGTGGGATCTTAACTGAACTGTATCCACATTGAAGGTGACTCTTAGCTGTATTATCCAGGATAAAAATCATTGGTGTGTGTTTGTAAGCTTAACATCAATCGTGTATTTTTCATTGTGAGAAGCAGACTCCTTCATTGTAACAGCAGTAGAATTGGTTGTAAAGCGAGTTTTGTGGTCAGCCTCCAGGGTTTCAGCTTCATGAAGGAAACCTTCACTGTGCAGTCAGACATTGACACATTGATCTCATACATAATGTACCTGAATAAAGTGAGGCTGAATAAAGTCAATACAACACACACTAGCCTTGAAGACTGCATTAATAATGGTAATATTAGTGAAAATACTGTCCCTCTGAAGACATGCAGAGAGCAGCTTTGGCTAAAGTTTCTGTACTTCATTTTATTGGTTTTCCTGGGGAGTTAGTAGTCTGTATTTAATGGGCTGCAGCAATGGCATGATTTTGACCATTAACTACAAATACACTTCCATTTTGGCCTGGAATTGAAACTTGACTGAGACAGGCAGTCCATCACTAAAGTCTTGTGTGTTTTTTTGTTTTTTTTGCAAAAGTTACACCATCATTGTGTGTCACTGCACCTTTGAGCAGAGGCTCTTTTGAAAACCTGTTTCCTGGTTATGAATTCAAGGACGCACTGACATTCAGTATTGAATTCATTCAGAGACTTGCAAGCTGAAATTGTTGCTTACTCGAATTTAAATTTTATTAACTGGAATAGCCATAATTGACATTGCAAAGTTATGTAGTTCAACACACTACAATTTTTATAATTACATTATTATAGTGTGATTTTACACTGTATTATTAAATATTAACTATTAAGTATTACAACGTTAATATATCTGTTTTTTTTAATCAGCTGTGAATGATTTGAAGACATACTTATTTTGTACTAAGCAGCACCTTAACTATTAAAAATGTTTATATATAAACTAATATTGTTTCAAACAGATATAAAGGCCATTTAATTTTTTTATTAATTCATTTCTACTGTATTGTGTAATACTAAATGTTCATAAACTGTTTCTTCAACAGTTATGAGTGATAGGGTTCATAGAGTTGACATTCACAGCTTCTCTATAAAATAATGTATATGCCATATCAATAACATATTCATGGTTTTAAATCAAATTCCAACAGACTTAAGATATTTCTAAATGTGTTAGTGTCAAAAACAGTACACATTTTTGATCAGTTACAAAACAGTGCTCACTAAGGTAGGCTATTCTTCTGTAATCTGTCCAGTTATTCATACGTACCATCCTGTCAGCTTGTTAAAGAATGTTGAAGCATCCTGAATTTTATCGTGATCTTGTGTAACTTCTGATCAGATTCTTAAGTTTCCTTAAACAATTAGCACTTGATCTTAAGAAACACTTGATCTTATCACTTAACACTGATAACAGTGTTACCCTAGTGTTGTGAGCACTTTGCCATTGCCTTTGTGTTGCTGCCCATTCAGAAAACCTCAGAACTGAAAGAGGTTGAATCCTGGGCAACCATGAAGCCTGCCGCAGCAGCAGCAACAACAGGCTGATGCAACGTTTAGCCACTGATAGAGGCTAATACAGGCACACGTGCGCACACACACACACACACAAAAATAAAATTCAACTGAGGACTTGATAGAAGTGAGGAACACTGACTCGCTGTTCTCAGCTCTTTGTTCTGGTTTAAATTCACTGGATCTCCCCTTCTAAACAACAGTCCCTCTACTTTTAATGGATCATTCACCATCTTTTAAAAGCCATGAAAGGGGCATTACACATATATACATACATGTATATATATATATATATATACATGCATATGTGTGTGTGTGTGTGTATGTATATGTATGTTTGTGTATATGTACACAAGGTACTCTGTAAAAATGTCTTGTAAAGAAAAAGAGTTGTGTTTCTATCATGTGTATCATGTGCCCAACAGTTGAGCGGTGGAATCAGGCCGACATGCAAAGCCAGGGTTTATTCTCTGTAACCTTTCATTTCATTTACATAGAATATTTGCCAAATTTCATGTAAACAGTATGCTTCTGTAATTTGTTTAAATATTATGTGAGTGTTTTTTCTTTTCTTCTCTTTTTTCATTTTTAACCCTCAAATCACATACTTTTCAGTATACTTCATGCAACATACTGTACTGTTTCAGTTCTTTGAATGTGTTTTTCCAATCTGCAGCCACTGTTTTACAACCGTATGAAAATGAACTTACAGTCTCTTGGCTGCTGAGGAATCATGTCTCTTTTTATTGTTTATTGTTGTTGCACAGTTTACTGAAGTCAACAAGCATTGTTCCAGGCCTTGGAATATGTGCATTTCATGGTTGTCTCTGGTTGGAGAAAATATTGACAGATTATTGTAGGTGGGATTAAGGATGGGGTTGTCATCTTTCTAAGTCAACATCTAGTTTCAAGCTATATCTGTAAAAAAAAAAAAAGAGAAAAAGAGAAGAAACAGAAAAAGCAGAGAAAGGTAGAGGTGGTACACCTAGTAGAGCTCCTACCACTTTAACAGGATATATATATATATATATATATATATATATATATGTTTTTTTCAAACTTGTTGTCTTCAGACCCTACTGACGCTGACTCAAGTGACATCACTAGAGGATATTTATCAGACTTCACACAGATTTCTCTGGAGGCCAAAACACACCACCTATGAGCGGCATGTGTCAAACAGCTGTCCTTAGTATCTTCTATGTGCAGTCCCCACATCATGACGCTTCACACCACTGTGCTATTTCCAGCCTTGCTGCCCCTGATTTTTTTTTTCCAGAGAAAAGGCTGTTTTGTTCTTTCTGACTCCTGAAGCAGCCCCACTTCCCTCTGTTACTGTCTCTTGTGTGGTGTAATGGATGAGGAGAGACTACGGGTTGATGTTGAGAAATATTAGTGTAGCAGACATCCACACATAAATTAAAAGTTAATGTCTGCACATTGTTGAAAACATTGTTTGGTAGACATTTTATCCATATATTAGTCTCTCTGTGGTTGTGCACTTGGTGGCACATCATGACTATTTTCAGCTTAAAGGCTTTATGCTACTGATTTCACATTTTCAGTTGTATAGTTTGATTTGTAAAATCGGTCCAGTTGAGCTTTAAGTTTGTCCACTGACATCAGAAACTTGTAGTGGAAATTTCAAGCAACCCATGCTGACCAATCACACTTGTTTTGACATGGTATCTCTGTAGCCACAGCTAAGACATTTAGTTACATTTTGAAGAAGATGCACCACCTACAGCGGCTAAATGCGTAAAGAATAGCCATGAGAAGCTATGCCATAACCCCCTGATGCCAAACTTTAAATTCAAATTTTCTTAAGCTGTAATGCATGTCTAAATGTCAAAACAGTGTAGAGTATTAATTTGCATGTGTTTTGCCCATTTCCATTTGTTTTCTTAAGTTACAGTGCAGAGCGCTTTCAGAAATTGTAAAAAAACATATCCAAAAATCTATAATTCAAGGGCATGCTCAGAGAAAGGGTCAGTAATGCTAAATATACATGAGTTGTATTAAAAACCATACAAAAGTCTGCTCTGGTCTTTTAGGTCACATAAGAAAATAGATGTAATACTTCACATCAGTAACAAATATGTCACTTTGTTTCAGCGTGGCATTGAAGTGACGCCTTGAGCTAAACACTAGGAATTTGAAAATGCCAAAGGTTGAGAAGCAGTCACATCAGTGGTATGTGAGATATTGGTTGCGGTGGATGAACACAATCTCTGGAGGGAAGGGAAATTGTAAATTTCTGAGATTATTCCATAGTGCTGACATGTTCTCCTTCAGTTGAGGATTGATGGGCCAACTGTTAAATCAAGACTCCTCTGTCAATTCACTTAATCACTACATGAACCAGGACTTATTCAATGACACCACCTTTCAGGTAATTCCTTCCAATTCACAGGAGGATTTAAATGCATGGCCTGAATCTATATTGTGTAAAGGAAGAATGATGCATTTGTCAATGTCACAGTTTACAGAGAAACCGCAGATGCAGCCAAAATCGAAACGAAGCGAGGTGTCTCGGTGTCGACAGTAATCAATCGCTTTTCAGCAGGCTTTTGATGCTGACACAGGCATTGTACCATTATTAACGATTAGCAAGCACAGGAGGCTCTATTTTATTTTCCAACTAAAAGTGACAACAGCAATTTACTACTGGAGTTAGGCTCTTCATGTCAACACAGACTGGTATGAGGTGATTACCAGTCATACCAGTTGAATTCAAAATCATGAGAGGATGTAATTTAACATCACATTTAAAAGTCCTTCATCAAGAACAAATTACTGGGACTTATTGAACACTGATCACATGTCTTATCACCTAACTCTGCAGTAAGGCTAAAGTTTTAAGAAAAGTTACTTATCGACATATCCAGCAGAAAGATTAGCATTCATTAGTTTATGTCAAGTTTGTGTCCACCTGACGAATAAGAGTTCAGTATTCACTATCTATTAGCTCTGTTCTCCTCTTTGTTCACCAGTTAGTCTTTAACTGTGTCTGTCTGCTGTTTGCTGTGGGGCAGGTAGTGTGAGTTTATTAGAGCTTTTTCACTGAAAACAGCTGCAGTGAGACTGAACCAAAACAGTAAATATGACAATTAAGTAAAAAGGCCTAAGAAGCTCCACAGAGCTGATGATATTGGTAGTGATTCTTTTTGGATTTGTAACTACAAGCAGCCCCTTCCACAGTATTCATAGTCATTTGACTCATGGCAAACATTAGAAATATTATTAGTGCAGCTAATGCAGAGCTGGATACACTAAAAGCACCCTGTGCAATATGTTGCTATTATGTACAACATTAAATCATTAAATACTACATCTATGAAGCCTGTAAAAAGAGTTTATGTTAACACTGTATCAAAGAGGTGTTGGTTCAGAGCAATGCTATTTTTTGAGGCCTTGGATTGTGGTGATATATCAGATTGCTTTATATTGTTAGGTGCTCCTGTTATTGTGTTCACCCCCTGAATGTTCCAAGGCCAAGCTAAAACTTTGAAACAGAATGACAGGCTCAAGGTATTTAAAGCTAATTTTAGAGGGAGAGCTGAGAGTAAATGTTCTAGAACACACACAGAAAATCACTGCTGGTACAAAGGACAATGAAGTCAGTTTTGAATACAAACCTGAAGATCAACCTTAAGAAAGTCCTTAGTGTGGCACACACATCCATCAGCCTGAATAGAATCAGATTCACGGAACAAATATCAATCAGGGCGTTTAATGAAAACACATTCAACATTTGTCACAGTCATGGGGGGTAACTTCGCGTTCATATCAGCAGCGATCCGATACAACGCACGGTCAACATCACCAAGTTATCAAGTTAATAATAGAGGCAGTAAAGTTGAGCGCTGTTGATTTATTTCCTGCTCAGCTTTCTAATTCTATTGTACTTACTGGTAGTTGTACAGTTACACAGTGATTTGTCGAATGACACTTGTAAAATTTCAGGTTCAGTTTGATGTCCATTTAAAGCGGGTTCAGATAGTTCGGATGAACTGTTGCCTGTTGGGAAAACCCGTTCATCATCTGGATCATACTTGACCCTTTGAACTTGTTGTGGTGAGGACAGGGCTTCAGCATCAGTGCCCAGCACCATAATAGACAAAATCCGTCTTTGCGTGTTTATGTTATTTCGATCATGTTTTTCGGGTCATGTCTGACAGAACAGATACTCTTCTATTTCAATCAGCACATGGCTACACAACAGCTATACAGGCATAAGTGCAACATGAAGCAAAATTCTTACACTTCACTTGTTTTCCTGTTTATGCCCATACACAGTGGCTGTGTATTACGCCTTGAGTGGCAATGCCAAAACCCAGATGACTTACACTCAGTCCTGTATATAAACTCCATCCTGTGTAACACAATAGATTGGTTGTGGAATTAAAACTGATGTTGCTTTTGCTAACATGCTGCATCTGCTACACCGTCTGCAAGATACTGTGTTATGAAACCACCGATACCACCACTCCCCAACAGTTCAAAAGACATTTTGGAAAAACTTTTTCCCTTACCAGGATTACATATTTTATTAACAGAGTGAAGAAACATTTTTCCCAGCATTCTCCCGTGGCAAATGTTATCGTGAAGGGATAGAAGTAATGTTCAGAAAAAGAAGACTAGTTTAAATTGACCTAATATCGTTATCTTTCATTTCTTTTTCTTTTTCTGTAATTTCACTATTGTTATATTAATCTATTTCATGTCTGTCTGGTTATGAAACCTTTGGGGCAAATTAGTAATTTGTGATTTGGGACTTGTGAATGAAACTGGACTGAATTAATCAGACCCATCCTTAATTTTATATGTTAGTAATTCCATTGTTTTAGCTTTGGAAACTTTTTAAGTGAAACTGACCAGAGTTTTGGAAGATAACATAATAAGATAAAGATAAATGGACTATTGGATCCTGTAGAGGGAAATTCTGAAGGTATGGGTCAAAGCAACCTGTTGAAAAGCCTATGTATTAACTTGTTGTACAAAAATGAGATATCCCTTTAAGTCCTCTTGTCGTTTTCTTCTGCTGAGTAATGTGGTCCGTCTTTGGTGTCTTTGATGGTGCTATCAACTCTCATGCAGAGAGCACAGAGGGCCAATTAACAGAGCCCCTGTGTGGCTGCTGTAACAGGGGGATTGCAGTGTGGAATGTAAACGTAGTCTGGCTTGTGTATAAAAAGAATTAAGTCAGCATCACTCGGCCTACTCATCAGCCTAGGAAGAGGAGGAGTCGTTAGCATTACACTGCATGTTGTAATAGGAACACTGGCCCACTTAGTCAGTAAGTCCTTTAGTGTTAATGCCTGAAGCATGAAAAAAGTGCTGGCAAATGCGATTTATCTGTCTGCTCTGGTGTTGGTTTGAAGCCCCTGTGACAGAAGCTAGCAGGTTTACTGGGACGCAGTTGGCAACACATTTAACTTCATTTCTTACAGCAGTCCTATCGTGAATGCAGAAAAGAGTGGAGAGTACAAATTACTTTAAGTTTTATGTCTTCGCTAATTATCCCAAAAGCCCAGGATAAATAAGAAGTAATACCAGGCCACACGTCCTTTGCCTGCAGGGAGACGTAGCGGTCAACACAGCAACACAACATCAGCTGATGCTCCTGTAGGACGCCAGACTACTCTGGTGTGGCTG
>BRZM01000001.1:1886300-1915689 GCA_033238685.1 Lates japonicus
TTTCACAAAACATGCCAAAACCCGAATGACTTGCTCAGTCCTATTTTTATAAACTCAAACCACCTTGCCACACACAGACACAGGAATTAAACTGATGTTGCTTTGCTTACAACATGCTGCATCTGCTACACTGTCTGCAAGATACTGTGTTAGAAACCACTGATACCAATTCTCAACTTAGCAAGAACATTTTGGAAAAAACTTTTCCCTGGGATTACATATTTTAATATAGAGTGAAAGAAACATTTTTTCCTACAGTACTCTCCTCCTGGCAATGTTATCGTGAGGATAAATATTCGAAAAAGAAGACTGGTTAAATTGACCCTAATATTGTATTCGCTTCTTTCTTTTTCTGTAATTTCACTTTATTGCTATATTAATCTATTTCAATACCAACAGTTATGAAACCCTTTAGGGCAAATTAGTAATTTGCGATTTGGGACTCTGTGAATGAAACTGACTAGATTAATCAGACCTATCCTTTTAATTTTATATGCTATATAATTCCCATTGCTTTAGCTTTTGAAACTTTAAGTCAAAAGAAACTTCCAGGGGTTTTGAAAGATAACATAATAAATCAAAGATAAATGTACTTTATTAAGTCCTGTGAGAAATTCTTGAAAGGTGATAGGTCGCTTCAACATTGAAAATGCCTATGTATTAACTTGTTGTACAAAAATGAGATATCCCTTTGAGTCCCTCTGCTGCTTCTTCTTTTCTGCTGAGTAATGTGGCCTGTCTTGGTGCTTTTGATGGTGCTATCAACTTATGCAGAGAGCAGCAGAGGGCCAATTAACAGAGCCCCTGTGTGGCTGCTGTAACAGGGGGATTGCAGTGTGGAATGTAGACGTAGTCTGGCCTGTGTATAAAAAGAATTGTCAGCATGACTGGCCCACTCACTGTGCCTTAGGTGTGATAGAGGAGTCGTTAAGACAATATATCATATTCCAGTGTTGTAATAGGAACACTGGGTCCACTTAGTCAGTGTTTTAGGGCAGTTAGAATGTACTGAAGCATAGCAAAGGTTGGCAAATGTGATTTATCTGTTCATTTCAAAAGTTGGTTTGAAGCCCCTGTGACAGAAGCAGCAGGTTTACTGGATGCAGTTGGCAAATTAACATTTAACTTCATTCTCTCTGTAGCAGTCCTACTGTGAATGGCATGAGTGGAGAGTGAAGCAAATTACTTTTGAGCCTGCAGAGGTTCGTTTAATTACTTCAAAGCCCAGGATAAATAAGAAGCAATTGTACACACGTCCTTTGCCCGCAGGAGATTTAAAGTGTCAACACAGAACAACAAATACAACATCAGCTGATAGCTCCTGTAGGACGCCAGACTACTCTGCAGTGTGGCTGTTGGTTCCCCTGTGTGACACTTGAAATATAAACCGAGCTGAAGCTGGGAGGCTTAACTTGAGTCCTCAGTCACTGAAAATAACATTGATGTATGCTGACATTAGAGTTTGTATCTGTAGACTGCTTATGATTAAATATGATTAAATTCTTCCAATTAATGCTTGTTTATGGCACAAACAAAACACAGCTATGTTGTTTCGTGGGTGATAAGGTGGTAACACCTGAACCAGTGCCATTTGCTGAGGGGAACTGTGAGATACAATTGAAAGTTCTCAAAAAGTGTAAATGGTTTATTCTGTCTACTCTACTTATTACATGTCTCATTACTTTGGAGACCCTGTTCTGTTGCTGGAGTTTGTTGCCATATTTTTAGTTTTTTTGTTGTTGTTTTTTTTTTTCCTTACATGAATCAAAGTTATATGCTGTTCAGATTGTATGATTGTGAACAACAATTTACATCCACATACACAAAGTGTTTGATGGAATGAGCAACATACAAATGATTTTTGCTATATTTAAAAATCTGACGTGTTTTCTGAGGATGGGACTACAGTAAAGCTTAAGGGGGTGTAAAGCTTGGGGGTATGACTGTGTTTAGATAAAGCATAATGTATTTATATTATGCTTTATCTTGTGTGCAATTTGTGAGTAGCACTAGAAGAAACCTCGCGAAGTGTCTGAAAGAGAATGGGTTCATCCTATGGGAAGCATTAATTCTGGCATCCTGGCATCTACAAATTTTGACATATGTTGCATGCTGCTAGAAGTTGTGTGGGCTGGTGGCGTACTCAAGGAAATGTCATGAACTGTGATATCTAGCATTGGATCAACAGACTAGACTAGAACAGACTTTTTTCTCAGTTTACAATTTAGGACCACAATCAGGCAAAAAAATGTCAAACACAAGAAATGTCAAAGAGTGGGTGAGTAATTTATCATGAAATCAATGGACTTTTATGCTCCTGGGAGGATGAACCCTTTATATTTTGGGCACTCTGTGTGGGAGGGACAACGTGAGGGACAGCATGACTTGCAAATATCTGATATTGAATGTCCCCAAAATGGGATAATGCCAAACTGACACATGATGATAACTGTTTTAGAATTCAGCCTTCAACAGCAGGTACTGTCTGCTGAAAGAGTTGACAGAGAGTAAATGACAGACAGGTTGCTGCCCTTCATGCATGCAACATGTTATTAGATCAAGGAAGCATTAATCAAACTCCTACTCTAACAACCCAACATGTCTTCATGATCATCTTCTGCCTCACATTCATTTTGCTGTTACATTATGTAAATCAGTCATGTGTTTACGCCACGACAAACAAGAACATTTAGTTCACTGGCAGAACAAAAGAAAAGGAGGTGATTATTAGATGAGGAAGAATATCTAAAATTCCAGCTAATCCTCTTTGATGTTTACTGCAGCAGAGAGTGCATCATTCCATTATGTTTCCTCATTACCTCTGAGCTGTTTCAAAATAGTCATACAGTACCCTAAAGAGGCATCTGCATCTCGCCTCTGAATATTTCAGGTTTTTCAAGGTTCTTTGAATCTCTGCCGTTTGAGCTGATGTACAGCAATAAATATCACAAATATCACAATAACAGCATCCAGAGTTATAAAATGATAAACATGGCATTAGCTCTCACTGGGCAAAGTGTGCAGAAATCAAACTGTTCAAATATTTAACAGAACAGATTTACATCAAGACAAGTGTTTACTAGCGTAACAGCTCAACAGTAACATTTAGGCAGGATGAGGCAGTTAGTAAAAGGAAAACAAGAATCTAATTGAGTGGATGCATCATACAGAGAGAATAACCACATAATAATGTCCTGTTCTTAGCTACGAACTGAACACTGAAATGTTATTTCTATTTTATCTATACAATAAGACAAGAGCAAATGCTTGGATTTTTCTCAGACAGACCCTGGAACACTTATGACTGAAAAGGTTTCTGCTATTTAGTTTTTTGTGCAAGGTGAACTTAGTGCCAACGGTCTGGTGTTTGCAATATTTGCAAATGTTAGACCTGCCTGCAGTCAATAGCCTACAGTGGTTGTTCACAGAGTGTGTGATCTGTGCTAGGTGGAGAATGATAACATTCTGACACTTTCTTTCACTATGCCTCATCCACCACAATATATGCAAAATCATATCCTTATCCTAAACCTTTATTATTATATATTTTTTATGTTTGATCTCAGTTAGACTCAAAAACTTCAAAATGATTTCTACTCATACCATCTGTTCATGAGTAGGACAGTGTCATCATTAGCATCAGCATCCCCAAGTAGCTATATCAGGCTACCTTTTCCACTACGTTTGTGGGCAAGTTTCATTCATAAAAATGTCATCCAAAAATAAAATGAAGAATTTCACAAGATGGAGCCAAGGTATCTTCTTACCATCAAAAATGTGCAGATCAAAACTTCCCATGTAGCAGTGTCAGTCATGCTTATATCACTACAACTGTCTAAAAACACGTTGCCGAGGCAAAGCAGTCCCTGGCAGAATAGGGGCCGGTCAAGAAGAAATGACAATCCCAGGGTTGGTTGATAGAGTACACTTACAGTTGATGTCATGTTGTCAAGAGCAACCAAAGATGTTCACTTTAACAGAGTCAGGGTTGGAAGAGGGACTCAAATTCTTTACTTAGGAGAAAGTACCAATTCCACAATTTAGAAATACTCCATTACAAGAAAAGGTCCTGCTATCAAAGTCCCGCAGTAAAAGTCCAGAAGTATTATCAGTTAAAATGTACTCAAAGTATCCAAAGTAAAAGCATTTGTTCAGTAGAAAAATAGAAAAGTGATATATCAATTCATATTAGATTAATAAATTATTGATGCATCAATATTTGATCATTTGAACAATTACTGAAATGAAATCTGAGGACTATGTGACAAAAATGCCTCCTACCAGACACTGCTTTTTTATGTAAAACCTTGAAAAGTAACTAGTTAATACAGAGTTCAGATAAATGTTGTGGAGTAGAAGTATGAAGTGCCTGAAAATGAACACATACAAGTAAATTACACAATAAGTACCAGGAACTTGTACTTAACTATAGCACTTGAGTAAATGTTGCTTCCTACTACAGAACAGAGACAGAAAGACAGAAAGAAAGTGTCCACTGCATGTCATCATGTAAAAATACTAATTTCCCTTAAATCATTAGTGCAAAACAAATCTGTATGTACAAGTGATTCTTTGTTGCACAATATTATCCACACCCACACTTATATTTCAAACAAACACACAGCATTGTAGATTAATTTAGAAAAGTACATCTTAAACAAGCCAGCCATAGTTGTGCTATCTCTGAGGTGGATACCATCATAACTGAATATGAAACTGCCTTGGGCTCCTATTCCCTCTACTTCTTTCAGTTTTTTTTTTTTCTTCTTTTTGAGAAGATATTAAGGTATAATTCTCATTGGTTACAACAAACATAAGCAGTCAGAGGACAGCTTTTAAGTCTCTCTCTCTCTAAAACATGCTTTGCTTATTTTTGCTTCACTTGCCTTTTTGAGCTTTCGCTGTACAGAATGATGTATGTGCAGTTTGACACTTGAAGGCTGATTTTATTTCCTCTGCAGAGGGTGGAAAGGTTCTCTGTGCTTACCTTGAATCACAGTGGTTGTGGATGCATATGGGTCCCACATCAGCCCCTCTCAGGATTTCCTGACTTAGACAAAATTTCTTTTAAGAAACCCATGGTAGTTTTCTGTTTCTCAGTCTGTGTTTTGTACAGTCTTGTTTCCTCCACAAATGATTCCCTGTGGGCTGCACAACTGAAAATATCTTTTGTTTGGACCTATAATTGCGAGCAACCACTTCTGCCCATTAGTGCAGCTTTGGCTATGTTCAATCAAAATCATGTCAGTTAGATGAAGAAACAAAAGATGGAGTTCTGTTCACAGTACCCAAACAGTTTTTATTGTTTGTAGTCCAAATATATATTTAAAAAAAATGTTTGTGCATTTCTGAAGCAGAGCTGAAGAACTCTCTTCCCCAGCTGTCTGAGCAGTGGAGAGCTGCTCTGCTGCAGTCCCTCTGGGGCTGTGTGATTGCTCAGTGAGTCAGTAGCCTCAAGTAAGACTGGAGAGTAATAAGTGCTGTGATTCATTCAGTTGCAAGGATCGAGTAGTCTTTGATTGTAAGCTGAACACTGCCAATTACTCCTGTCAAACACAGTCTGCCAGACTATGATCAAATGTACTGTAAAATACAGCCCACACATACAGCTATATCCTCAAATCCCTAAATGTCAGTGTATTCCAGTCCTGAGTTCACTGTTGAGATTTTGACATTAAATGCAGTTCACAATTGCATTGGGAAAAACGTGGGAATTTCTCTACATCGGGGAAATAGTCTTTGAAGTATATCAGTATTAAAGCATCAGTTGCTTTGGTTCTAACAGTTATGATCGTCAAAATGTTTTTCATTTGTATACAATAATAATGAAATCTGATGAAGCTGATTGTCATTAGAAAAATCTCTGAGTCCATAACTCTTAACTTATTCCCAACATAACTTATTTTTGACAAACTCTCCATAAGCTCAGACTCCAAACTTACACATTTACACATTTCTCTTAATCTACAGGTAGATGAAATTTACTGAGTATATTCATGTTTTCAAGAACTGTTTTGATTTTAATTGCCTTAACAGTGAAATACTGATTTGGTTCCAAAAAATGGTAAAATCGGTAATGTTTGTTTGTTTAACGTGAGTTGTAGACAACCTTTTAACCTCTAGGGGGCATTAGTAGGCAGGACTGCTCCCATCGAGGGCAAAGGGGTCATGTCCCCGTGTGTGTGTGTGTGTGTGTGTGTTTTTCTTTTTTTTTTTCTTTTAGCATTTTCCCTTTATTTGACAGCCAGTAAAGAGAGACAGGAGACGTGGGGGGAGAGAGAGTTGTGTGAAATGCAACAAAAATCCCCACTGAATCCAATTGTGAATGGTTTGCGTGTGCACAGTTACCATGGTTACTCTGTCACGGTTACTGCAAGTTTAGTGGCAAATGCAGTGTTTATTTGTTCTTAAACAATATTCATGTGACTCCTCAGTTGAATAAGACTTTGCATTAATCCAGTTGCAGTAATTACTGTAGTTCATTTGTCCATTTTTATCACTATTGTTTTATTTGTTGGTACACAAAGTCATACATATTGTTAACAAACAATAGATCTTCAACAAATATTTTTTGTCCCAGTCGGTGTTGATGAAATTAACACTGATCATTAAGCCACCTGGATACTCCAAATATAAATATTTCTTAAGACTCATTGTCCTTGAATGTAACATTTTCACAGAAATAAAATTTAATCCATTGTTGATATAGATCATATAGATAGATGCAGCTTTAAATCCACCGTGGTCCTCTGCTGAAGTGGTTAAATGTTCCAAATACTTGAGTGGAATTATTTTTCACACCCAGACAACTCAGGTGGCCATGAGCAGCGGTTGTGGAGAAAAACAAAAGATCAGCTGGATGGTAGTCATGTACTACTCTAGGACTGAAATGGAGGAGGATATTGGGGTCAGGAGGGCAGCGTTCTTCACTGCTCTTTCTGTGTTCCTCTTCAAAACTGCTGTGAACTGTGTCCCATTGAGTTTTCAGCAATTGGAGAAAAGACACAGATAGATAGATGCAGAGAAAGAGACCAAGTGTGTGTGTGTGTGTTTGTTTGCGTGTGTCTTCCAGTGCCTGTAAGACATCACTTTAATCTGCTTGACTAAAGTCATAGAGACTGTTTCCCCTCAGTCAGTTGAGCACATGTAGTCACCCCACTTACAGTATGCACACATACAGTATAGTGTACAAAACGCACATGCATAGACACACGCAGCACAAAAATACCTATTCCCTCAGACCACGTCAACGAAATTCATGCCCCGATTCTCTTACAAAGCAGGTATCAATACAACAGTGTCTGGGCTTGGAGGACAGATTGGATTCTGCAGTCAGAGTCCTTGATGCAAATGCAACCTGAATATTTTCCTCAGCCTTGTGTGATCTTTAGCTTCTAATGTACTATTAGCATTCAGCTGTGGGGACTGTTTGTACAGACCTGTGCTGTGTAGAGTGGTGGAGAATGATAATGAAAATGAGACTCTGACTTTTCCATAGAATTCTTTGTTCTCAGTAAACTTTTTTCAGAGTTCTTGCATTAGCCTTAAGGTGCATTAGAATTAAAAAAATTTACAAGTATTCCAAACCAGCATTATGCAGAGCCTGCAAATACTGCATTTTGGGCTATGAATCATGCACAAGAATGAACAATAAATAATGTGACGGTGCAATAATTAATGTGCGCAGATGCCCAAAAAATATACCCCTTGGAATTTCTAGATTCTGTGCAGACCTTTTGCTGACAGAATATTTTACAAATAATGGAAGAAATCCTTATCCCATAGCACACAGCAGCTGTACTGTTCTCCCTAGAGCAAACACGCCCCACACCCACAGAATCAACACCATGGGTACTTATAGTAAAGGGGAATGCCTCCAATTTTACACATCAGAGTCTATTTACAGGTGTTGGGGGAGTACTATTGCCATTTGAAAACAGTTGTATCAAGCCTTAACCGTCTCCAGAGGGAGCTGTATGAAGTCTGATAAATGTTCCCTGTAGCCCGCTCTTCATCTCCACTACAGGCTCCAGGCTGCATTAGCTGCCACCTGTATAACACACTTGAATCCCCAATTGAATTGTTTGTAATAGACTTGCATTGTGGTCAGGTTTTGACAGAGATGAAGAATATGTGGGTTAAAAAAAAAGATGACATCTCTGGTTCTGTTCAATATTTATCTATTATTTATTTTCATAATATTACTGTGCAGTGTGAGGTTTCTAATCAGAAGACCTCATTGACCTTAAATTTGACAAGGGATGATGCTGCCACTGACTGGTGTTTCTCCTGACTTATGTTCGTATTCAGTTTACAGTGTATACCTGATATTAAATAACTGCCATAATGACAGACTACAGTTACTGTGTTATTACTGAACAGATCTTCCCTCCAATTGAATTTCCTGCAACATTTAGGATGCACTGCACTGCACAGTCATTTCTTAATTTGCTGTTACTGTCTTTCTTCCCATCTCTCTCTCTCTCTCACACACACACACACACTAGTAAGGGGCAGGACAAGACTGAAGCCTGTGGTGGAATCAGCTGCTAATCTGTTCCCATTGACTGATCATAGAGAACAAATTAAGCAGCTAATGAGCATCATGGCATCATTCAAATGATTGTGATCAGTCTCCACAGAACAACCACAGTCAGCAAGCTGCCCACACACACTCCACAATGACTGACTAAAACAGAGGTGAAATATTGTGCATAACAGATGGTATAAAGGGAGGGTAAGTGAAATATAGGACGGCCCATGTGCCTGATTTATGTTTATTGTCAGCTTCCCTCGCCAAAGTTGTTGGTAGTTTCCCAGTCTTGGGAAATAGTCTTAAGGTTAGTGTTATTTAATATTTCCTTTACTGTCAACAAAAGACCCAAACTAAAAAAAAGTGTTTCTGTCAGTACTGTCTGACTTCACTACCATGTCAGTGGTGTTCAGCCCCCAGTTCCTACTGATCCCATGAATGATCTGCCATCCAGTGACAACTATAACCAACACAGTTTTGTGGAGTCAGTTGGTGGGGGCTTGTCGTTTATGGTACTGGTGATATAATTGAGAAGTCCCAATTTAGGTAACAGATTAATATGTATCAAATGCCAAAACACTACATGAGTTTATAGCATCACGGACAGGAGTTTACAATTCGAGAGGGATTATCACGTGGCATCAACTATCTCATACCACATTCACATTACAAACTATTCATTGCATTTGGTTGTAATACAGCCCCTGGCCGGATAAATGGTATTTTGTCAAACAATAGACTATATAAATATAGATACAGGGACTCTTTTCAGCTGTGGTGTATAATTATATGATGCTTTTGGCTCCTGTATCTCCTGTAGTTCTTGGCTGACCAGATTAGGCTGGGCCTTTGGTCATGTCTGCTGGGCGAAAAACTAGAAATAAAGAGGTACATATAGAGGTGTGTGGTATGGAGTCAGACCCAGGACTGATACCCTCACCATCTGATGCAGTTGCTCTGCGCCAAGCTGAGCCATTTACCATTAATAGGGTTTCTGTATTGTAAGCAGGAACAGTCCAACAAAACTGGCTGTAGCAAGCGCTAACCCATTATAGTGTTACGCGTGGCTCAACAAAGGAGAAACACTTTGGGTTGGGCGAAACAATAGTATTGCCAGTAACGCCGTACAGTATTATATGGCATATTAAGCACGTAAAATCAATTTTAGATGCAATTACACGTGAATAACATGTGACAGGTGTCGGCTTTGGTCCAGCATTCTGAAAGAGCGGCTGTATGATATGTTCTGACATTGCTCACGCAACAAGACCCCATCCGCCGCTCTATTACGTATGGGCGTGAGCATTGACAAGTAATTTTAAATTGTAAGGCTGTTATTGTAGAGTTTTATCTCCTGCTGGCAATAAGTGCCCTACTTCATCGAATCAGCTCTTTACCCTAACACCCTTGCTCATGTGTTGCCGCTGTAGTATTAGTCAGTTTCCTACCTTCAGATCGGTGTCATACCACTTTTGGACAGTACAAGTTCCCTCTCCTTACATGCTGATATAGTGCTAGATCTTCTGATGACCACCTGTTTTTGAGTCTCCTCCAGTTGTTGGCCAGGCTGGATCCACAGTGTTGTGATTGTAGCCATTGTCTCTCTTTATCGCTGTCTGTGATTAGATCTGCTGCTGTCTCCAGTGTGTCTCTCCTGAGGTTCTTGGTTAAATATAACCCCCTGGTCCCCAGAAATCTATTTTCACAGGTCCTCTGACTACAGGTGGCAGAGATCAAAGACCTAAGGCTGCTCTTTGGGCTGAATTTTCAGTTCTCCACCCTGTTAGGGTCTTAGCACTACTTGCCTTGCTGAGAAAAGGCTGAAATCAGATTCTTAGTCTAGGTGTGGGTTGCTGAAACAAGTCTCAAAGCCATAGTGTATACTCTCTGAAGTAACCTGGCAGTAGTGCTTGGCAATTGTAGTCTGTCTCACAATAGACCACTGAAAGGTTCCACCTTGAAAATGAAACAATTTTATTACAACACTTTGAAGTCTGCAAAGACATGCTGATGACATTACTTATACAACTGAACAATTGCTAACCGGCTTGGTTATTGTTGCTGTACCACAGCATTTTTCATTCTAACAACGCACGGTTTGCAATAACGTGATGGAGCTTTCGAACTGGCTGATGATTGATTGATAATGGACGGGTAATCAGCTGGTACGCAACTGTCAGTGACAAATTTTATCAGCTGTATCTGGATGAACTGTAAACTAATACTTCAGCACTAGAGCTCTGTGGTTGGTGACTCAGTCCCTCAGCTGATTTTGTTTTGAAGCCATAAAATATACGCCAGTGGCTACATGATATCATGCTAGAAGTCTGAGATGCTGAGCAAAAAGTCAGCATCTCCCCAGTTGATTATCCATGTAGAGCCTAGTAAATCAATAGTAGTAATAAAGAACCTTGTTGTTCTTGTTACAGGGTGGAACTAGTTAAGTCATAGTATTGGGCCTAGTAATTGTTTACAGATTTATTCGCAACAATAAAACTATAATTGTGTCGTTTATGGTACTGGTGATATGATCCAGAAAGTCCAATTTGAGTAACAGATTAATATGCTTATCAAATGCCAAAACACTACATGAGGATTTGTAACGCTCACAGACAGGAGTTTACAATTCGAGAAAGTTATCATGGCATCAACTATCTCATACCACATTCACATTACAAACTATTCATTGCATTTGATTGCCAATGCAGCCCCTGGCCGGATAATGTTGTTTTGTCAAACAATAGACTATATAAATATGAATATTCTGGGGACTCTTTTCAGCTGTGGTGTATAGTATATGATGCACTTGCAGCTCCTGTATCCCTACTGCTTAGTTCTTGGCTTATTGAATTAAACTGAATATTGGTCATGTCTGCACTGCAGACGAAAAGCTTTAGAAAGCCATAAAGAGGTACATATAGAGAGTGTGTGGTATGGTCAGACCCAGGGCTGATTACCACTCACACCATACATTACTGATTGCTCTACTTCAAGCTGAGCCATTACCATTAATAGGGGTTTCTGTGTGTAAGCCCAGAGGAGCAGTCCAGCTCCTAAAGCAGCTGTGGCAGCGCTAACCCATTATGGTGTTACGCATTGGCTCCAACAAAAAGGAGAAACACTTTAGGTTGGAGCGAAACAATAATTGTTGCCAGTAACACCGTACAGTATTATGTAGCATATTAAGCACAGCTTAAAATCAATTTTTAGATGCAATTACAATGAATAACATGTGACAGGTATCAGCTACAGTCCAGCATTCTGAAGGCAGCTGTATGTGATATGTTCTGACATGACTGCTCCTTGCTGTAGGGCCCCATCATAAACTCTATTATAATGTGGGCAGCCAAAACCATTGACAAGTAATTTTAAATTATGAGGCTGTTATTGTAAGAGTTTCATCTCCTGCTGGCAATAAGTGCCCTGCTTCACTCTGAATCAGCTCTTTGTACCCTAACACCTTGCTCATGTGTTGCCGCTGTAGTAGTAGTCAGTTTTCCTGCCTTCAGATCAGTGTCATACCACTTTTGGACAGTGCAGAGTTTCCCTCTCCTTACATGCTGATACCTCGTGCTGGATCTTCTGATGAGCCACCTGTTTTTGAGTCTCCTCCAGTTGTTGGCCAGGCTGGATCCACAGTGTTGTGATTGTAGCCATTGTCTCTCTTTATCGCTGTCACAGTTAGATCTGCTGCTGTCTCCAGTGTCTCTCCCTGAGGAGTTTCTTGGTTAAATACTTAACCTGGTCCCAGAGAAATCTATTTTCACAGGTCTCTGACTACAGAGTGGCAGAGAGATCAAAGACCCTAAGGCACTGCTCTTTGGAGCTGAATTTTCAGTTTCTCCACCTGTTTGACAAGGGTCTTCTTTTCTGCCTTGCTGAAAAAGCTGTAAATCAGATTCTTGGTCTAGGTGTAGGACTGCTGAAACAAGTCTCAAAGCCATAGTGTATCACTCTCTGAAGTAGCAGTAGTGTAGCAGTGTAGTCTGTCTCACAATGAACCACTGAAAGGTTCCACCTTGAAAATGAAACAATTTTGTCTAAACACTTTTTGAAGTCTGCAAAGACATGCTGATGACATTACTTATACAACTGAACAATTGCCCTGACCGCTTGGTTATTGTTGCTGTGTCTGGCCGGCTTTTCATTCTAACAACACATATGCAGTTTGCAATAACAATGATGGAGCTTTCCATTTCTAGCTGATGAATTGATTGATAATGGATGATGTCAGCTGAAATAACAACTGTCAGTGACAAATTTTATCAGCTGTATCTGGATAGTGTAAACTAATGCTAACACTAGAGCTCTGTGAGTTGGGTAAAACCTCAGTCCCTCAGCTGATTTGTTTTACAAGCCTGTAAAATATGCACTTGATGGCTACATACAGATATCATGCTAGAAGTCTGAGATGTCTCAGGCAAAAAGTCAGCATCCTCACAGTTGATTATCCATGTGGGAGACATAGTAATCAATAGTAGTAATAAAGGAGCAACATTGTTCTTGCATTGCAGGGTAGAGCTAGTTCGTCATAGTATTAGGACTAGTAATTGTTTACAGATTTATTACGCAACAATAAAACTGTAATTGAAATGTTACTTTTTGGAACCCGGATGGTTGGGATGCTTACTATAAAAAACTTGGACAATCAAGGCAGTGGTTAGATTTAAGCTTTAATGATTGCACTGCATTTTCAAATACAGTAGGTTCATTTGTACAAGAGAAAAGGATTCAATGATCACAAAAAATGATAAGTTTGGCAAATGTTCAAATATTTTCTCAGCTCTATACATAACAGACAGACATGAGTGTGATATCTTTTCACCTCACTCTTGGCAAGAAAGAGCATGCTATATGTTCTAAAATGTCTAAATGTCTAAAGATTCATTGAAATACATCCTTCAAATCCTTGTTTAACAGACTTTAATTCAGCTTTATGAACTTTTAACCCAAATCTCTGTTGTTACAGACAGTAGAGGAGGTGATGAGGCCAAAATGTCTCTCAGTGAAAGTAGACAGAAGTTAGTTCAGTCTGTGGAGTAGTCAGCGCAGTTCAGATTAAGAACATTTCTTTTCACACATGAGAGGATTTCTTCTTTCATATAACGAGCTCCTGAAAGCAGACAGACCCTTGGGGTATACCCTCATGCACACTTTGATTTTTCTATAAAGGGAAGCTTGGAACTGAAGCAGGTGATTGAAATAATATATTAGCAAATGGGTGTGACATGGTTATTATAAAACTGCTGAATAATACCACAGATATACTGTCCCAATAACACATGATAATGTTCTCACTATGTTCACACATTAGCATAAAAGTGCTGTTCTCAAAAACCTAGACCCTAATCCTAGAGGGTAAGGGTAAGGTTTTACCCCCCAGCATTTTGAGCCCCATAAAGCTGTGAGACCCCACAAGTATAGTATACTTATCAATCCATGTTATCTGACTCAGCCATAATCTGAATACTGGGTTTTATTTGACAGTGAACTGTAGTTCTTCACCGCAATCTTCTGTGGAAATTTTCATTAAATCACGGACCCATACAATAAAGCATTGCCAATTCACCAATCTTCCAAACACATTGTCATGGACTTAAGACTCTTTTTCTCTCACACACACTCACCTCACACTTACACACACACATATGTCTCACCTTACTTGACAGAAATGGGATAAAAACCAAGGTGCAAGGCATCACCTTGGTGAAAACTCACACACACATAACACAATATGTGATGGATGTTTCTAGAGCTAATCAGTTCTTCCTCAGAGCTTCAACAAGCCCAAATGAAAATAGAAATTTTCATATCTTCTTTTCCCTGCACACATGCACAGTTGAATGAGAATTGCTATTACCATGTCAGACTGAGTGTGCAGCTGAGAGCTAATGTCTGTTTGGGCTAATGTCATAATTACACAGCAGAGACTGGAGCCAGTGAAAGTGTGTCTGTGGGCCATTTGAGGTTAATGACTTCAGAGAGCTTCCATCAGACTGCTGTAAAGCCCAGTGCTGATGACATTTACATTTCAAAGCTGACCAGCCTTGAGTTAGCAGATTTGCAAACTGGAGTCTCTGAAAATCCATCCTCTTATCCAGATGCTCTATCCAGAAGAGGAGTCTGGTTTTCATCTCATTTTCAATATTTTTTAACCCCGAGCTACCTCTTGCCCTCCAGCCTTTAATCATAAAACCAGTGACTGAATTATTTGACATGTTAGATTCTGGAAAACGTTCAATGTTTACATTTAATTGGTGGAATTAAAAATATCTAAGCAGTATCAAGTCTTCTATCAAGTCTGAACTCTGGTCTCTGTATCCATATACCTGGGACCAATTTGCATTGAAAGGCCAAACCAGGAACTTTTGTCCCCTACCATGACAGTTTTTAAATTGTGCCGTTCTTTTATCTTAAGAAACACTGAGGATATCTTTAAAGTAAAACTTTGAACTGGGAATTTACAGCGGGAGAACAGAATATACTTTAATCTCACTTTGCAACTATAATGACATACTTTTTGTTTTTTCTTCAGCAGATCATAGATCTGGTTTGTATCTCTTCCTGTTTCCAGTCCCACTATGCTAGTTGGGGATTAGCTGTGTTCCCCCCCCCCTATCTGTTGTGTAATACAATGTTATATAACTTTGGGGTTGTTTTCAGTTTTTCTCTTTTTGTGAACAGTTTTTAAAATATCTACCTGTTGTTTTGAATTAATTTTTCATTTATTTATTTAACTTTTTAAACTTGTAGGACATTACTGTCTTCCCTCAGTGTAATTCAGCCTGTCTGAAAAATAGGTTTTTTACTCTGCAGTGCTTTCATTTTCAATTCTGTACTTTACTCCCAAGATACATTAGTCTCATTTTTTTCATCCAACAACAAACACACACATTAGCATAACAGTATGGAGCTATGCTTCAGTTTTATAAGCTGTTATATAACTACGGTGACCTGGGAAGAAAATCCCTGAATTCAGCTATTTGTGAATAAAAAGGCAGTTTTAGTTTTCAGTCTGTACAGTGTCAGATGTCAGACAAGCAGGAGATGGCAGTGTGTCATGAGGCCTTTCTGGGACAGTCAAATGAAGTTTGTCCCTGAAGAGAACATATTCATTATTTCCTCTAGAATTACCCTTAGATTAAATCACATGCATGATCAAGGTTCACCACTGCGTTCTGTTTCTGAGTGTATTTCTATGTTTGTGACCATGCTTACATTTCTGAAATATTCCCCTGATGTAATGTGATGTTCTACATAAAGGCAGTGAGGTGAGACAAGTTCATTTGACAGATCCAGCCATTTATTAGAAATACCAGGAGAATTTCTACCCAGAACTACAGGCTTAGAACTACAGAACACTTTTCTGATTTCTTGGAGGTGAAAATGTTACTTTTTAAAGTCATACTAGCAGCATGACTCTGTCTGTTGTTCAGTAGGGTGACCAGTCTGTCCACCACTTTCACATTCAGTCATTTGATTCATGTATATAGTATTGATATTGATTAGTGCAGCTGTAAGGTCACGGAACCAGGTTTATACTGCCAATAATTCTGGGCAAACTGTTCTATTGTTCTAAGTGTCAGAGAGCTGTAAAGTTTTAAGTAGTTCCTCTGTTTTCCTTTCCTTTCAGCACAGCAGTTCTCTTACAGCCTCCATTTGAGCTACAGAATTGATGGAGACAAAGTGTTTGTAGAAAAGATGGATAACATGCCACTATAACAATATATAGAAAAACACAAGCTGCTTTATTACAGAATCTGTCAGCTGTTTGCTGTCACAGTCTGCATGGATGTGTGCTTGTGTCGACATATAAGTCTTTCCACATGGAGAGCTATTTGATTAAAAAATGGTGGTTTACGAACGTCACCTCTAAAGAAAATGGCTTAGAGAAGCAAGGCTGTTAGGCTGCTCCAGGTTAGACCTAGAGCATGATGGGAGATAGAAACTATTCATGATTAGGACTGAGGGAGAAGATGCAATGCGATGATTGTTACAACATTATTTTTGAATGCTGATCAGACAAAACAAAAGATCTGAGGACATCAGCTGGGGACTCAGGAAATTGTATTGGGCATTTATTCGTATTTTGAACATATTACAAACCAAATGATTCACTGTTCAAGAGGACAATCGGCAGATTAATCAATTATGAAAATAGTGGTTATGATGTCTTTTTTCACCTTTTTCATATTCTTCAATAAATCTGGATGGAGGGCCTTATTAGGGGCCAACATGCCATGCTTTCCTTAGGGCCCTTTTACAGGTTTACTCTGGCTGCTCTTATTAAAATTGTAAAATTAAATATACTATGTATTGGTGACATATTTCACCCTTTTTTATGCTTGCTCCTCATGATGTTGATTTGTGTTCAGTCTGAGGCTTTTCTCCTTCTTTCACTGATCGTTTCCCTGCTGCTCACTTGGATTTGACATGACTCAACCAGGTCTTCAGGTTACCACTGCCCTTGTTAATCTAAAACACAACAAACCACTCACCTTGACATATCATTAAAGTCTACATTATCTAATTTCAATTTTCAATTCAATTTCTTTATATAGCGCCATATCACAACAACAGTCATCTCAAGGCACTTTTCATATAGAGCAGGTCTAGACCATACTCTTTAAAATAGGTATTTACAGAGAGAGACCCAACAAATCCCACCATGAGCAAGCACTAGGCGACAGTGGCAAGGAAAAACTTCCTTTTAAGAGGCAGAAACCTCAAGCAGAACCGGACTCAGGGTGGGCGGCCATCTGCCTCGACCGGTTGGGTTAGGAAGGAGAGAGAGAGGGGGAGAGGGGGGGAGAGGGGGTAGAGAATAGCGAAAGAAGAACATAGCATAACACAGGTTCCATATCAGATGTAAGGTGAGGTAATACAGTAATACAACAGTAGTAATGATAGTAGTGATAATTAAAGTATTAGCTGCTAACACAGCAATACAACTAATAGCAGTGTAAGTAATTTGTAATTCTAGCAGCAGGTGTTGAGTGGAGTTGTAGGAGCAGCAGGAGACTTGTCATCACAGATCAGACTCCACAGCTCCAGAGGCAGAAATACCTGCAGAAAGAGACAGAAGAGAAGAGAGAGACGGAAGAGCACAATACTACAGGAAAGGGAAGATATTGAGTTAGTTACATGTATTTATGGGATATGAATCCATACTGATGGAGAGAGAGGGAGAGAGAGGGGTAGAGAGAGAGAGAGAGAGAGAGAGAGGAGCTCAGTGCATCATGGGAGATCTCCCGGCAGTCTAGGCCTATAGCAGCATAACTAAGGGATGGTTCAAGCCTGAGCCAACCCTAACTATAAGCTTTATCAAAGAGGAAAGTTTTAAGCCTACTCTTAAAGGTACAGAGGGTGTCTGCCTCCCGGACCGAAACTGGGAGAAGGTTCCACAGTAGAGGAGCCTGATAACTGAAGGCTCTGCCTCCCATTCTACTCTTGGAAACTGGGAACCACCAGTAAACCAGCATTCTGGGAGCGCAGAGTCCTGGTGGGACTGTAGGGGACTATGAGATCTTTAAGGTAAGATGGAGCCTGACCATTAAGGGCTTTGTATGTGAGGAGGAGGATTTTGAATTCTACTCTGGATTTGACTGACACACCAAACATTAACTATGTGCATTGATTAATAAGCCACATCAACCATGTGATCTGGACTAACTAGAGAATAGCGAGAGAAGAACATAGCATAACACAGGTTCCATATAAAATGTAAGGTGATACCAATAATACAGTAGTAGTATTGATAATAGCAATAATTAAAGTATCAACTGCTAACATAGCACTAAAACTAATAGCAATATAAGTAATTTCTAATTATAGCAGCAGGTGTTGAGTGGGGTTGTAGGAGCAGCAGGAGACTTGTCATCACAGATCAGACTCTACAGCTCCAGAGGCAGAAATACCTGCAGAAAGAGACAGAAGAGGAGAGAGAGACGGAAGAGTAATACTAGGAAGGAAAGGGAAAGATAATGAGTTAGTAAAATGTATTTATGGGATATGAATCCATACTGATGGAGAGAGAAAGAGAGAGAGAGAGAAGCTCATTGCGTCATGGGAGATCCCCCAGCAGTCTAGGCCTATAGCAGCATAACTAAGGGATGGTTCAAGCCTGAGTCAGCCCTAACTATAAGCTTTATCAAAAAGGAAAGTTTTAAGCCTACTAGAGGAGCCTGATAACTGAAGGCTCTGCCTCCCATTTGACTCTTGGAAACTCTGGGAACCACCAGTAAACGGGCATTCTGGGAGCGCAGTGTCCTAGTGGGGACTATGAGATCTTTAAGGTAAGATGGAGCCTGACCATTAAGGGTGAGGAGGAGGATTTTGAATTCTATTCTGGATTTGACTGGGAGCCAATGTAGAGAGGCTAACACAGGAGAAATATTTTCCTAGTTCCTGTCAGTAATCGTGCTGCAGCATTTTGGATCAGCTACAGAGTCTTTAGAGACTTGTTGGGGCAGCCTGATAATAATGAATTACAGTAGTCCAGCCTAGAAGTAACAAATGCATGGACTAGTTTTTCTGCATCTTTTTGAGACAGAAAATTTCTAATTTTGGTGATATTACGCAGGTGAAAGAAGGCAGTCCTAGAAGTTTGTTTTATATGTGAGTTAAAGGACATATCCTGATCAAAGATAACTCCCAGATTCTTTACAGTGGAGCTGGGAGCCAGGGCAATGCCGTCTAATATAACTACATCATTAGAAAATTTATTGCTGACGTGTTTGGGACCGATTACAATGACTTCAGTTTTATCTGATTTCAGTAGTAAAAAATTGCTTGTCATCCAAATTTTAATGTGCCTAAGACAAGCCTGGAGTTTGGCTAGCTGATTGGTTTCGTTAGGCTTCATTGACAGATAAAACTGTGTATCGTCTGCATAACAATGGAAATTTAGTTTTTTTGGAGTGTTTCTTGATAATGTTGCCCAAGGGAAGCATATACAAAGTGAAGAGGATTGGTCCAAGCACTGACCCTTGTGGAACTCCATGTCTAACTTTTGTGTACATGGAGGAGTAGTTGTTAACATGTACAAACTGAAGCCTATCAGATAGACAGTTTAGCGCAGTTCCTTTAATCCCAATAAAATGCTCCAGTCTCTGTAAAAGGATGTGATGGTCAATCGTATCAAAAGCAGCACTGAGATCTAACAAGACAAGTACAGAAACAAGTGGAGTGCTATCTCTGTGCTGTGATACAACCTAAATCCTGACTGAAAATCCTCAAATAAACTATTATCCTGTAGAAAGTCGCACAAGTGTTTTGCAACTGCTTTCTCTAGGATCTTAGAAAGAAAGGAGAGGTTAGATATAGGTCTGTAATTGGCTAATATGTCTGGATATAGAGTGGGCTTTTTCAAAAGAGATTTGATTACAGCTACTTTATATGACTGCGGCACATAACCTGTTACCAAGGACAGATTTAACATGTCTAGCACAGGACTGCAAATTAAGGGCATAGCTTCCTTAAGCAGCCTAGTTGTGAGTCAGGCAGTACCTAACACTGCTGATGATGCAGACTCATTTTCATTGAGAGGGAAATAATGAGATGCCTCGCAGCAGAGGGTAAAACAAGATAATAGTTGCTCTCAAGATGGCCAATCATGGCTGCTTTATTTGCAAAGCATTGTGGTCTGGATGTGTTACAACGTCCTCTTAAGACTGGCTATTTGCAGATGGAGACATTTGCAGAAGTGTCAGCATTTATCCCACACGGGATGCACAGAGCTGTAAATCACTGCTCTTCTACCATTACACCATCTTACACTGTTTTAATTCTGCTTCTTCAGTACACAGTGAAACAATTACATAAGTAGTCATTTGATAGCAGTAGCTGTGCTTTTGAGGTCCCTAACAACTTACTAAGGGCTTTGAAACAAATCACTGTAATCTCTGGGATGTTCAAGGCCCCTCTGGTCATCCAGAGTTATTATCTGCAGATATGTAGCGATAATGTAATTGAAGTATTATCTTTAGGATAGAGAATCCTACACTCCTTTATTATTACTGTCTTTGTAGGGTGCCAAAATTCTGCACATGCCACAGATAATGTTTAATTTTGTTTTTGTAAGTTTTGTAAGTTCATGAATTCAAAAAGTAACCCTACCGTAACATTTGAAGGTTACTTTTAATGTCTGTTTGTCTGCCTATTGTGCTTGTTTATGTCTGGCTGGATAATCATTCATCTGCTTTTACTGTCCAGTTCACTGGATGAAAATGTAATCTCTGGGGCTACATTTTGAGTGATGTGCTGCATTTTTCAGAAACTGACCAATCATGGTCAAAGAGGTGGCAGTTAAAAATTAGATTATATTTTTCTGTGTCACATCACATCACAGAAAAAAAAATCTGGAGATGTTTAACTCATTATATAACAAAATAATTCTTAACAACGCATCACAAGACATCTGCTCTCCCAGCTGCCAGTCACTTCAGCTGTCACTTCCACAAACACTAACCTAATGAGAACAGATTCAGAAATAACCTTCTAAGCTAATATAGGCCACTCACATGTTCTTTACACAAGACACGCAGTTAGGGACACAATATGTTTAACTGGCTGTCTAAACATATTAGAGAAAGAAAATGCACCTGTCAAATTTCTAGCACTGCACACATGAAATTAATTTGACAGTTATGCTTATCAGCAAGTTATCAGGCCTCAGTAGCTACACACACACATGCGCGCGCGCACACACACAATCACTTAAAGGGGGAATGGTTTGTTCTCAAGGCCCAGAGGTCATATTCTATCAAGACTGGTGACTGATTTTCCAGGACACTCACATGAATGTACACCCACACACACGACAGAATGCATATGGATAGGAGCACTTCCAATAAATTACACTTATCCAGTAGTGTTTTCAAACATCTTCCTCAAAGTGTTTTAATAAGTCATTACATAAAGGAACGAATTACATGTAAAAGATCGGTAATAAATGAGGGCACATAAGAGCATAAATAAGAGTTCACACATGCATCTGGTCTGTGGAAAACGATGTGTTTCCATGACAGTACCTTGTATTTCTGCTGTTGTCTTTCTGAAAAAAAAAACAAACACTGAAGGTGAGCAAGTTTACCATATGTATGCAGCTACGTTGTACATACACAGTCACATGCAAAGAAATCCATCAGTTATGTAAGTGAAGACCTGTGTTAAAACATGGCTCATTTCAATACATGCCTTCCACAGATATTGTAAACATTTGTCCAGCCGGAAGCTTGGTGGTGTAAAGACTTCTTATACTCACAGTTGCAAATTAAAAGTTGAGCTTAACATGAAAACCTAACTTTATCCATCACTTCCTTTAGTTATCCCATCAACCAGGCAGAAGTGTTGGCTCTTTAACTATTTTGAATCATTAAGCCAAATTAGGCAAAATACAGCACAAATTCAATCCTCTGTCATTATTTCCTCAATGAAAGCGTTCATATTTGAACCCTGTGACCCTCAATCCCACCCTGGATAGCCTGGAAAATGCACTAGTCCTTTTCCCATTACTTCAGACCACCTGCACACACACAAACACACACGTACAAATACACGCACATTTAATAAGAAATCCACAGAGGGTGCAGCTGGCTCCTCCATTCATTCAGCTGAGGTTATTAACTTCCACTTTCTCCTCCATCCCCACTCAGAACATGTAAGGAACAGTGTGCATGTCAGAGCCAAAGCATGTCAAAGAGACATTTTCAGTCCACTGAGCTGGGTCACCATCCAAATGATAATGTAGACCCAGATTTAGAAAGATTTATTGAAAATGGCAAATTTCATTGAAATTTCCTCAGCACTGCCAAACTCATTTCATGCTCACTTAAGATGAATAAAGATAGAGGTTTAACATTTCTAGAAAAAACAAGAAAAGGTTCTCTGAACTGATGTTATTATTAATATTTTATGCCATTTCAAAAATCCACTTATATCTTATTTGAGTCTTAAATTAAACTTGAGGCATTTACAGTGCGTGGGGGTTTTTTGTCCCCACCACGCCAGTGACCTTCCCCTGTGAGTCACTCAGTCAATATTCTGCTTGCTTTCACTTGTAGTGGCTGGGCTCAAAAGGAATAGAAACTTGCTCTCTGATGACCTTAACTGTGTGTTTGTAGTTTCTAAGACTGTGTCACTCAGGCAGCGCTTTTGGTTCTCTCTCACTGGAATCTAGCAGCTGGCCTGTAGGCTATTGATCATTGTTCCTTCAGTTGTTGCTCCACAGCGATTTTATCAATCCTCTGCTTTTAAAAGAGCTTAGGAAATAACCTGCTGCACTACCAGATAATGGACAAGGTGGCACAGGTGACCTAGAAGTAACACCATGAAGCCACCATGAAGCTTACATGGCCACATTGATTGGATCTAACCTTTCTTGTTTCTGTACTTTTCCATAGCTTTCAAACAGCAACAGTGGCCTCCTGCTGCTGAAACATGATCTAACCTGATAGGTCAGTATCAAATGTCATACCTCTCTCACGTCGTTAGTTATAATCTACTAAAACACTTGGTTAGATCTAGGGAAAAATGGCACTTTTGGTTCAATATGCAAAAAAGTTAACGCATTTCACATCAGTGTATTTTTATTCAGTATTTAACTGGTAATTTTAGGCCGTGGTTTAAGAATTGAAAATTGTCATTGTGTCATGTTGGTGATGACAACCTACTTTGTCATCTTAGCGAAATATGTTGTTTCAGCTCAGGGCAAGAAAGTTCCTTGAGTGAAATGCTTACTCACATACAGTGAAATGCTTACTTACATACTTACATACATACTTTCCAAACTGTTTGATTTCCTGAATTCTGGTATTTTTTATAATGCCAGCTGGCATCCACTGGCCAGCTGCCAATCTGCAGCACACACTCTGGCTTCGACATCAGCTGTATTTAGTCTTCAGGTAACAGGGAATGACTGTGTGTCTACATGTGTGTTCAAAATAAATAATAGATACATGATAAATACATGGTAAATGATACACATCTCAATGCATGGTCGATACATTAAAGCTACATATGAAGCAACTACTAATGTGATACTCACTCGTATTGCAATCCATTTGCACCATGTGATTCAATGTATACAATGCAATACAAAAGAATATGATGCTATGTAATTCACTATGGTACAAATAGTTAGATTTTATTTCTGTGGTTCTTCTTAAGCAGATAGAAAATCCTAAATAAACTAAAAAGGTTTTGGGCAGACATCTCCATATCATCCTCCACACTCACACTGCTAGTAGTACTCCTTATGTAGATTGTCACAGCACAGCGTATTCAGCAAATTGCATGCATCTCGTCAAATTGTCCATCTCTCAGACATTTGATTTGCTGCAGTTAGGTGGAACATATAGCTCTTCCTCTGCCATGATAATCAGTGGAACGCATGCACACAAACCGATTCACATCCCTCCAACTTGCACAACACTTAGCCAAGAGACATCTTGACAAGGATGTATCACTGACAGTAGAGGAGATGAGAGTGCACACTTAAGAGACAGTTTAGAGAGGAGGAATCAGTCACAAATTAATGGTCACATTTCTAAATAATAAATGCATAGGGCCATTATATTAAATCAATTGTATTTGACTAGTATAAAGATTTTAGAAAGGATACATTCAGAGTTCCTCCCAAATTGTATCTGATGCTTTCTTTTCTAATCAGGGCAACCGCATCGTAAACTTTTCGTCAGTGCATCGATGTGAATCAGTTAATCTTACTATGTGTAGGGAAGAGTATTGACATTTTGGAGAAAAATGACACGATTTAATGTATTTTACTCATTCTATCAGAGAAAATTTTTCTACAAGAGTAGGACTTATTCATGAGATGAGACTGTATCATTTAGAGTATGTCTCTTAACATCCCTCTAAACCAGAGTTTTGGACAAAATTTCATGTGTAAAATTACTATTTTCTTATTTATGATTTTTTATAAATAATGTTAAAAGAGACAAGATTATGACTTATCTCCTAAAAATAAAGTGTTGGCGTGTGGGCAGACATCAACATCACCATCCATGTGGTGGGAAAAATGCTTGCTTCCATGCAGCATGGATTGATCAGTACTACACATTGTGTACATTCATTTCATAGTTCTGTATGCAACTTCATCATCATTTTCATCAGTGCATTGATGCTGATGCAACAATGCACTTGCCTCTATCCTCCAGCAATGATTATATTTGACATAATCTATCTGTCTTACCTATATGTTTGTAGAAGGTATATGGAAAAGACCCCAACCCCCAACTACTGTAGAGCCCTGTAACATCCCTCAGGGCCCTATGCCCAACCCCCGCTACCAACCCAAGCATGTGCATACACACTTAAGAGACCATTACACTAGTCCTTATGGACTGCTCCCATGCTCTTAGCTAACTTCTCACTGTGTGAGAGATGACCATAAGCCCTGGCTGTGTGAAACAGGTTATGTTGCTACACTATACTGTGACTCAGTGGACAGCTACTGTAGCATGCCCAAAGCTCATTCAAGCAGCAGGAGGTGTTACACGCTAATGTACAAAGAAGACACCGGTAGATAAATGAAGTTTGACTTTTGGTTGAAACGCAGGTTTGGGTGAAGCTCCTGCAGTGCTGGATTATGATTTTGTGGAGGCTGAGAGCAGAGCAGCGTAGGGCCTTTGAAAATCCATGTACAAAAGTGCACAGGTTTGTCATTCCTGCCTCATGAAACTTGCATGAGGTGAGACAATTCACAGTGTGTATTATTCATGCATTAGTCGAAAGTTACTGAAAATATTATAAATTGTGTTCTTTATTTGATGCTGATATACCAAGACTTTAAATATCTTCAGCATTCATAAATTAGCTCACTGGCTTTGGCATTAATAAGCCCTGCCATTACATTTCCACTTCATTAAACACCCACTGTGTGTGAGTGTGTGTGTATTGTTGCCACCCCAGTGTTATATGGTCCAGCCAATATGGGTCAATGAAGACCAATACCAAGACTGAAGCTGCTGACAACAGATATTCAGAATTTCATCCAGAAAAGTGTTTGGAATTAAATTTCACTTATTTACTTTTAAAGAACAACATAAATTGTATTAAGAGATGGAGCAAAAATACATTTAAATGTTCTATCTTGCTATATGGTGGTAAGTGAGAGTCATATTAATGAGGATCTCAAATTATACATTGTTGTATCTCCATAAAGTTTGCAGACTTGCAAGAAGCTTATTGGTCTCTCTGATGCTTTTTTGAAGTGCACACATTTTATGTGTAGTTTAGGGCTAAATCCTACATAAAGGCTGGGTAATTAACCAAAGAAATTACTATACTATACTATAATAACTGAGAAAAAAAGTTTAAAGACATAACTTCCCCTAAACCCAAACAATGTTTTTTTAAACAGTTCTGCTTGTGTACAGATTAAGCAAATGAGATACATAATGTTGGCATATAGTATTTTTAAACTTTGAGTAGAGCCAAGTACCTGCTTCCCTCTGCTTCCAGTCTTCATGCTAAGAAATGTTTATATGCTTGTTGTGCGGCTGGCCTCAGACTCAAATCACAGAAATGGAGAGAAGTTCATTTTAACCCTCTCTTCTTTCTGTTTTTCCCACATCTGTCTCTCCCTCTCTTGGCCGACTACTGGGACAAACCCATCCATGCCTGGCTGGTCCTCTCTCAAAAGCTTCATGTTGAATAAAACATGTAAGCCACACGCTGCGGCTCTTCACTACTTGCAAATCCCAGCCACCTTGCCTCCTTCACGCCTCTCACATCCCTCTCTTCCCTCTTTCTCTTCACACTCCTCCCCTTCATCTCAGCAGATGCATTTCAGTCCATTTCCTCTCTCTGCTTTCTCCTCCTGCTCCTCCTCCCTTTCAGTTTTCCCTCCCCCTTTTTTTCTCTTCTTTCCCACTTCTCCCTCCCTCTTCCATCTAATAGCGTTCGTTCTCCCAGGTGATCGGCATTGAACTGAGCGCTTCCCCCTCTCGTACAACAGCCGTGAGTGGTTGACTGCGCTCAGCGCGCTCCCAAAGCTCTCCAGGCAACACCCCCCTCTCCCTCCAGTCTGTACAGTAGAGGCAGAAGAAGAAGAAGAAGTGTGCAAGACCACACTATTGTCTTTGCTGCTACCCGCCACATTAGCACATAGAGACAGAGAGGATGGGTTTTCATGAAGAGAGAAATCGAGAAGAGAGGAAACACTGTACAACAAAGGTAGAATAGAGAGAGGAGAGAATAGGTAAGTTCTCCCAAAAGCGTTTTCTGTCACACTTTGGATGATGATACCCACGGGGCGAGGCATGCCTGTGACAGTATTAGCCTTCCAGATGGTAGTTAGGGTGAAACCAGCCCCTCCATCCCTGTTTTAGCAGCACATGGAGCTCTGTCTCTTTTGGGAATACACCAATGGACAATTCCAGCAATATACGCAGCCTGAGTCAAGAGCAAGGTAAGATAATAAAGCAGTCCAAAATTCACACTTTACTTGCATGTGGCTTTGGAGAAGTAGGCCAGCTCAGGATGAGGAGTTCCCTGTGCTCATCAGAGGTGAAAGAGGAGGAGTGATGGGAGAGTAGTTCCTACTTGCTTCATGAAAAAACAAATTCAGCCTGTCAGTGTGACTTCAACTCTGTCTTTTGCTTCTGTTCACTTGATCTCAGTTTTTGTCAGGCCTGCACCGCTGCTTTCTTGGCTTTGTCACTTGTTACACATGCTTATATGAATATTCACTGCTCCCTGTGGTGCCAACAGATAAATCTTTCAAAAGAGGCTCCTGCTGAAATATGCAGGTGGCTCATGTGTCGACTGAAGCTTGTCATTCTGGACTGATAGGTTTGTTTTTTCTTCATGAGGCTCAAGCTATTAATTATCACTTTCCAAGGTTCACCAGCCCATCTTGTTGTAAAGGTGATCACCTGGGAGGCAGTGTGTTAACAAGCTCCCGCCAAGGAACAGTTGCCCATTTTGGGTTCATCAGCATCAGTGACAGAGATGGAATCAGAGAGAGGATGAGCAGAGACAGCGAGATGGGAGAATGAAAGGAAAATGAAAGGAAAAGCAGGCAAAATGAAGTCATCTATCTTTGACATCTCCCCATCAGGGCTTACCAACTCAGCCTTCCCCCCCTTCCCCCCTCTCCCTCCCATTCTTGCTAGCATTCCCCCTAGCCCCAGTAACCATAGAGCGAGTCATTAGTGTTGGATCACCTCGACTCACAGGAGCAGAGCAGCCACAGAAGCAGCGCCCAGCGTGATAATCAGACTTTCACAAAGCCATACAAAGGAGCTGTAATGCCTACACTGCTGCTCCATGCTGGAGTGTGCATGCTTGTAGGGGTGTCAGCTTCTCCCTAAGCTTACTTTAACACATTTAATACTCCTCAAAGGTAAACTGCTGTAGTTTTTCCCCAAACTGGCCTAGTGCACCAGTAATATGCCTGATGTGATCTATTTGATTGATTACAGATTTTTTTTTTTTATTGATTACTTTCATTTTTTTTCTTTGGGAAACCCTTGACATGAACTCTTAGTGTTTATGGTTACTTTCAGCTTTTTAAAGTTATAATAGTCCTTTTTAGATTTTAGATTTTTTTTTTTTTTGATTTTAGATTTTTTCATTGACCTTCTTACAGTAGGCTTTATTGTTCCTGGTGGAGTCTGACTTTGCTGCATGGACGTCATAATGCAGAACACAGCTTTTCATTTACAATGTTCGCTCCCTGTAGCCTTCTTTATTATTATTATTTATATTTAGTTCTCAGCCTTCAGTTTGTTTGACTGCACTGTAAAAAGAGGCGTGTTTGCTGCCCCTAGTGATCGACATACTTGTCATTTTGAATAGAAACTCAATATGAAAGGAGACATCTATTATGAAAAGTGTTGATGCCATTAGAAACCACAGGCGTTAAACCGGCTGATCCTTTAAATCAGCAGTGCAGAATTTTTGTCTCCCCCTTGTGGCAGGTAGAGTAATTACATAAACACTGTCAACCCATGTTTATTATTGTCCTCGCCATTAATGGCTTGCTTTTTGAGACTATAATCCTTCTTCTGAACAGTGTCTTTTTTGTCTTGAGCATCAGAAACTTTTCTTAGATACTAACCCCAAACTTCTCTTAAGTTTAAGTCTGGTTATATTCTACAGTTCTTATTGTCAAAATGCTTGCCTTATTCCATCTCAATACTTTTTTGCTCTCCTACCCTGTCTGTTGCACTCAGTACCAAGGCCATGGGTATGGCAGGTGGATTGTGCCAATTTAAGGATTACCAGGAGAAGGAGAAAGAGCAGTCTACCCTTCTGTCACCACCAGACCAGTGGAGTTTTGAATGGGATTGACTGGGACTACAGACAAGAGACTGGCAGCGATATCATAGTGTGCATAGGAGTGGCAGCATAACAGTGGCATATATGAGGAAATTCCCATAAAATTATTGCCTACTTGGCACATCTGTACTTGGTATGCTGCTTTAAAATGGTGACGTATTTGTCAACGATGTCTGAGTCACACTGTGATGACCAAATCCTCCCTTCTCACATTAATGTCACATGACGTTTCTTGCAATCGGTTATCCATGGCACTACCTACCCACCATATATTGGTGCCTACTGCAGACATACAGTAAATTGTTAAAAAAAAAATAAAACAGTCCATGTATATAAAGTTTTTTTTTTTTTTTTAAAGTCTCAGTAATTTCTTAAACAATGGTCATGGTAGTTTTTAGATTACACTACCCAGACAGGAAGAAATAGTGCATTTGCTGGGAACTATTTTCAGTGGTATAATCCATATTTTGTGCTCTAGTGTGCATGTGGGATTGTGTCAAAATACACTACAGTGTGTTTCTGGTAATTAAGGAACATGTCACCCAGTGC